>DWAL01000029.1:0-18644 GCA_018230405.1 Heliconius hortense
GTGCCGCTGCGCCACGACTGGCCTCGAACAAAAATGCAAATGTGATATTATGATTGATTGTTTAATATTTATTTTTGTCAGATTCACGCTAGTTTTCACATTTAGTAGTGACAGAGGAAACCTAGAGGACACTCCATCCTCCATTCTCCATCCAGTTTTCGAGACATTGTGTGTTGAATGGTAAACTTGTAGACATTATATTTAAAAATCATTGAAATAAAGATGATTATTTACACGAGTTGGAGTCGATGTCACAAATACTACAGCACTGCGAGGGCCTCTACAAATATAACATATAAATATAACAAATTAAGATGATTTCAGCTAGTTTCTTAATTAATCGTTACTTGTAAACTGTCATCTAACTCCATCCGTTAAATTGTTTGAAAGTTAGTTTTAGTAACTTTGACAAATTGCAACTCAATTAAAGCCTGTCTAAAACAACTTAATTTAAACTTTGACATTCGAAAGGCCATTAACTTTAATATCAAAAGATTTTTTCTTTATCCTTCTGTTTTTATAATATTTATAACATTGAAATATATATAAAAAGATTTAACTTCCAAAAATCCTCTATCTTATAATAAAGTAGATTGAGCTTAACTTAAAGCGATTTTTATAAGATCTTTTACCACTGAGCCATGAGATCCTTCTATTTTTATTTAAAACAAGAAAACATATGCTGTGACAAGGCGTCATATCCAGTTACGGGAACATTGGAAATAGAAAGCGTAAGCAACCGGTCGCTAAAAAGCTACAACAAGCAACTGGTATTAGCTTGTCAATATGCGCCGACACGACGGTCATGTGGAGACATGTGTATGGAAACGGCAGTGTTCTATTAAACAACATTAAAAAAGAGTACAATACTTGAGGCCAGACGTGGTACTTGGATACAAGCGTGCAACAACGACCGCGACAGGTTGTGGGTTCGTTTCCCACTTGGAGGAATGAATTATTTTTATTTCCTTGCTATGGTAACGAGAACGGAAGTCTTAATGTGTACGGAGTGTCTTAACACTAGGTACTTAGATTCCCTTTACCTACTGCTATGCTATGAGCGGGATACAGCTTGAAGTTCGCTTATCGGTGCATTTTCTCCCTACATGTACACTGCACTCTTAAAATAGCAATAGTTAACAAGTTAAAAGTCAATAGCTCCCGTTCAAGCGATACAAAAAAGAAACAAATTTTATTTTGCAAATTCAAAAAGAATACACATTTACAAGAAAGACGCTTAAAAGGGTAAAAACTAAAAATGTCCCAAACGCAATAAAAGCTACGCAGGCGCGCACAACCGGTCGTGTCGAGGAGTCGACGCCGCGTCGGTGTACACGCCGGTGTACGTTGAAACGTCAATGTTCATCCACGTGGAAAAACGCACGTGAACACCACCAGACCGTACAGTTTAGCTTTTCACACTCTCAATCAAACTGAGTATGGCTGGCTAGTTGTCGTTTCTTATCGACGACTGGTTTTAAATGGTTATTTTAACGTATTAAAATACTAATTACAATATAGGATATTTTTTTAATTTATTCGCTATCATAGAGAGATGTTTCCTGCTCTCTGAATCCAAAACAAAGCGTGTTGAGTGACAAAACTCAACTCTGCGACAACTACATATTTAATTGGAAGATATTGAAGAAATTAGCGACACTTTGAAGACCAACAAAATACACAACAACACCTAATCACTCTATCATATCTGCATCTCATATTCGTCTCTTAGACTCGGATTAAGATATAACTATAATAACTTTCACCTCGACATTAAGTACCAAACTAATTTCCACCACAACCGCTGTGTGGGCCGGCAGCGGTAACGGTAGACGCGTAACGGTACACTCTCGTGGCAGATTGATGTTCCCAATTTTGTAGAGCTCAAATTTCGTTTTACGATCAATTTATCGTTATTGAAACTAGAATTCAGGAGCGTGAAAATTGACTCTATTGTTCTTGGATGTAAAAGTAAAAATCAAAACATAAGCACTATCTAGCAGATTTTATATTTTTTATAGCGTTTTGTATTATCAGAATTAATTAACTTTTAAGCAAAACTTTAATATTACACCTACTTCTATTTATTAGACATTTTAACACATTAACAGAGGAAAATATAACGTAAGAGAAAAAAAATGTTTAGTCTTGTTTGTAAAATAGACACATAAGTTTTTAGTTTTAATATTTCATATGGAACATCTCTATTAAATTGGAGAAAATATCTACTGACAGTTAAGTTTTAGACTTACCCTATCTATTAGACAAAGTAAAAAAAAGAAGAAAAAAATATTTTGTTTCAGCGCAAGATTTTTTCAAATTCAATTATTTTTTCAATCTATTATTCTGCATTGTTAACTAATGACATCCGTCAGCAATCAAAGTTTTAGTAAAAGGGTTTACAATTAAAATAGTTGAGTATTATTCCATACAACGATTGCTTAAAACATAAGCGAAACTTAAAAAAAAGGTAAATTAATTTGTTCAAATAAAAAAATTACTCAAATAACCCGCTCATTATACAGACATAGAATTTTTTCTAGCGCCCAAGGTCTTCCTCAGTTTGATTACAGAGCAAGAGCTTGAGACAATTTAGATCTCTCATAAAGCGATTACGCCCACAGTGGGCCCACTGTACAAATGAAACTTTAAATGAAGCCTACTTTTATAGCTATTGTTACTATGACATTTGGCGCAATGGTAGTTTAATGCTTACTTACGTGTTATTTCTTTAAAACTACCATCAAACTATTAAAGATGGAATTTTATGCATTAATCATAAAAATGTGCCGTGGCGCAAGTGTGTGCCTGTAAACGCAACAGGTTCTGAGTTCGATCTCCACTCGGGGAAATAAAATATGAAATATTTTAATTTCTTTGTTCTGGTGTCAAAGGTAAAGAAAGCGCCGCGTGGAGTTCTGCCAATCAACACGCAACCGGCTCCAGAATTCGGCGAATTCTCCAGAATGGGAAACGGAGTGTCTTAACACTGACCTCCCTCTGCCTACCCTGCTGCAAGCTGGATGCAGCTTGAAGCTCAATTAAAAGTAATAAAAATGGATATCGAAACAGACACTTAATTCTTATTGAGTTCTGAAACGTGTACAAAGAAGTAATAAGTCCCACCACCAGTATGAATTATTAATTTTCATCTTGTTGTTACAAGTGCGCGCTCGCATCTTTTTAGGCTCAGTAAAATATCTATTAGTACTTTTTTGTATTACACTGTATTTTCTAATGGGACTCTGATAGAGAAAAAAAATAACAGATGTACATTCTATATTTAGCAAAAACGTAGAAAGACTATAAAGATATCTTATTAAATTATTAATACAGTAAAAATAAACAACGAAAAAAAAAATTATACACTTTTATTATAACTAAAGTATAAATGAAAATCTATAGTTAAAACAGTTTAACGTCGGCGTGTGTACATATTTGACCCATTTGATAAAATGACACTTTAATGTATTATTATTAAACCTAGGGTATTGAAAACGCAATCGTGCGTACCTTTAATGGAGATAGGCGATACATATATGAGTGAGCCGATTTAAATTAGTCACATACGTACGTAATACATATTCAGTTGATATTGAAATTCTAATGAATAAATGAAAATAAAAGTAAAATTTGTTTAGGCTATATAGAGGTCGTCGTGGTGCAGTGACACAGTGTGACCGTAAACGCGACGGTTGTGGGTTCGATTCCCACTTGGAAGTATCATTCTTGTTTCCATTTCAGAGATGAGTTCAGCCACACAACGATGTCTCGCTTAAGTAAGGCGGAAAGTAATAAACGGAGTCTCTTAGCATTAAGTTCCCTCTGGCTACTATGAAAAGCGAAACAATAAAAAAAACATTTTTTAATACAGATATCCGATGGGTTAAAAGCTCAAACTCAAAGTGTTAATTGCAAGATGGATGTGCTTTGGCAAGTGAAGCGATTAGCCTCGATAGATCTAAGCACGGATGGTAATCTAACAAACTAATCTAAACTAAGAGCTAGGTCATAGCCCTAATAAAGAGCTTTAAAGATCAGATGGCACTGACTCCCTATAAGCACTAACCAACTGAATTAGAAATGAGTGACAGCTGATCCTGATATATATTATAAGCTTAACTAAAGGTATGTACTTTAGTTAATGGGTAAATAGGGTAACTATAAGATACTTTATGATAGAAACATTAAATTTAAACATGGGATCTCTTTTAAAAATTCCATACCTAGACATAATTGTGCCTGGTAAGTAAGCACCATTCCAAAAAAGTAAACATTGCTAAAAAATAATTCTAAGCAAAATATTTTTTTCTTACTAATAGTTGAAAACTTTGACATAACATCAATCTGCTAACGCCTTCTTAGTATAAAATTAAAAACAAACATATTACAATATTTTCGATATAAGAAACCGTAACAAAGTTATAATTAAATTCCCTACGCGGATCTGAAGTACCTAAATAAATGTATATATATAATTTAGAAACATTCACCTTTGTCACGTCAAAGTTGAACTTTTCATTGTAAAAGTGTTATTTGAGTGATTTAAATTATTCAAGCTTTTAATGTATAAATGAAAGCGAGTGTCAGTTACATTGGAAAACGTGAGATTAATAACATCTCGAGAGATTTAGTTAGTAAATAAAACATAAGGGTAAGTAGGTGGAGATACCTATTAAGCATAAAAAAAATCCCCGATACTTAAATAAATGTTAAACATTTTCCCGATAGTTTAACATTCTAAATATTATTTTTATAGTAAAGTGAGAAAAATATTTGAAACCCGTAGCGGGAATGGAATTTGTGTTTTTTTAGGGTTCCGTACCTTTTAAAGAAAAAAGGAACCCTAATAAGAGCACTTTATTGTCCGTCCATCTGTCTGTCTGCCTGTCAAAAGCCTTTATCTTAGGAACGCTTGGAGATATCGAGTTGAAATTCAAACCATATATGTACCTAGATTTACGACCGCATGATTTCCTGAAAAAAAATATTTCTACATTTACATAAAGATATGGCCATTTATATCGCAAAAAACGTGAATTTCGACACTATAAAGGAAATCAAAATCAATAGGGTTCGGTTGACCTAGAATTATGAAATTTGGCCGCTAGCATCTATAGGTAGTACTAGTCTTAAAAGGTGTAATAAAGCCGATAGTTTAAGGGAAATATCAGATGAAAGGTCTCTGGCTAAACTAAACTTGATTTCAGAAAAAGCACGAGATCTCCAGTTTTTGTACGGAACTATCAGTGGGCGAGCCCGACTCTCGCTTGTTTATTTTTCTCCAATATACTTAAGTAGAAAATACCAAAGAGAAATAGACAAACAGAAGGAATACAATTACATAGCGTGGTTGAAATACAATATAAAGGAATGTTCGTTGCTTAACACGCGTGTTTCACGTGGAAGTATCATCTTTATTATTGTATTTATTATATATAGACTTTTACATATTATAGGTATGTCCAGCAAGTGTTCGGCTCACGGATTTGCTTGCTTAGACAAGGCGGTTATGATTAGAAACTGTGGTTGAAACTCTACAATATGTTGTTCGATATTTTCGACTTTTAATTAAATACACCTGTAGTAGGTATCTGGTGTATCCTTTACCTCTTAAGTAACGCTTGAATTATTTACTTGCAAGTGAAAACCGCATGAAAATTCATGGTTAAAAGATTTCAGGTTGTAAATTACTTATCATGGAGTAGTAGTAGTAGGTTTCATATAGTAGTTATAAGCAAATTGTCAAGTACACATATGCTGCTATTACAAAGTTTAAGTTCTAGAAAATTTTAATAACACTATGGAACATTCGTAATTAAATAAAAAAAATAAAAAAGTGTGGAAAACAATTTCGCTATAAACACAGGTATTTAACAATCATATTAGAACATTAGCATTGCATCTCGTAAAGATACCTACTTATTTAATGAATTGACCAGCATGAGGTGAACGAACCTCAGCTGTCCGATGTCCGGAACCAATTGCATAAAACTTTCGAAGCGTCAGTTTCCTATTTATAAGTGAAAGTAATTTAAATGTTTGATAAATTATTGAGATAAATAATAAATATTCGTACGTGTAATTGTGGAGGTACTGTTAAAATTTTTTTCATTCTCTTTGCAAATGTTACAATGGAGCAGCGTATGTGAACGCGATGGATTAAGATTTAGTTGACTCGGGAATGATCATATATAAATAAATCATCTTCATGTCCCCGCTCCGATGGACAAAACGCGGCGTTTAGTTCCACCACTCAACACGCAATAAGTCGAAAATTTGCGTATTTCAACCTGCTATCGTTAACTTAATTGTGAACACATTCAAATATAAATGAATTACAAATTAGTGATCTATAAACTACATCTATACCTACTATACATTTTGCGATAATAACAGCCTAAATTATCTACACGATAACGAGATATTTATCCGTAATATTAATTATTAAGTTTATCGATTATAAAATTATATTAAATAATAACGTAATTATTTATCAAATAGTAACTAAGAGCCGTATTTATAAAACGCTCTCAACTCTGAGATCGATCTTAAGAAGGTATTTCACACTATACTTTTATTATTGTTAATAATAATAAAAACACTACTAAATCTGTACCTATTATTTACATATACTAGACAAAAATTATGTTAATACGCTATTACGTAACACGAACAGCACTATTCACATATGAGTATATATCTTAAACAAAACAAAACTAAATACACTCATCGTTTATATACCAAATGTAAATACATTTTAAGAGGCGCCTATTTACCTACAAATCAGTGGTCAGTACATTTGACATTGCCTTTGTTTAGTAAGCGCGTGTTGAATAAGTTTACAAGTTTTTAAATAAAATTATACTCCATCTTACATGTAAGTACTTTAACAACTAGTCTAACCGTCACCTACCCATGAGTCATTGTTTTGATGAATTATTGATATCATATAAATGGGTCGTCGATTCGAATCTGGTCAGTGACAAATAAGGGCACAATAAATCTAATAACCAACTAAAAGCTGTCATTTTAATCTGTCTTGTTTTTCCAGTACATAACCAATTTAGAAAACTTATATAGAGGTCACCAATACCATTATTTTAAAAGAAAATCAATACTTATGTATAATAATAAACACCTAGATTATTGAGGCAAACCACGTAAGAACAAATAAAGGTCAATTCACTAAAATAAAATCGAATTACTCAACTGAAAATATAATAAGTTTTCACCGCACACATTTAGCCTCTATCTGATAAATTTCACAGATAACGATACAATTAAATGCGTGGGTGTTTATTACTTTTACCAAAAACTTATATTAGATAATCTTAATATAGATAAACCTTGAATGATTTACTAAAGCTATATTAAAGTAGAAAATAATCTTAAATCACGTTTCACAAATAACTTTTCTCAAAGCGCGGCGTTGAGTTCTGCCAATCAACACGCAATGCCTCCAGAATTCGGCGGAAAGTGCGAAACAGAAATGTCTTAATAGGGAATAAATCCCAGGTTCCCTGCCATGTGCGGGACACAGCGTGAAGTAAAAAAAAACAACTTTTATAATAACTCAATAAGATTTATAAATATTACAAAATTTACTTGACATCCATCAGAGTTTCCTCATTTCCTAAGAAACAAAACAAAAAGATAAATCTTAAGTCTTGATAACGTATTAACATTATGCATAATGACGGTGGCTTACAACGATTATACACAACTACAGTCGTATAGTGACGCGACGCTACCCTATTGTCAGTTATTATTACAGACAGAATGAAGTCATACAACAAACAAAAAAATATTTCAGGTAATTTTAGATTGCTCTGAAATAGGTTTTTTTTACCTTCACGTTGTATATAGCAAGGTAGATAAAGGGAACCCAGTGTCAATTCTCCATTTCTATTACTGAAAGTAGATTAATGTTTAAAAACGCTCGTGTTTTAAACATTTGAATGTATGTATCCATACATACATTCAAATGTTTAATTATTGACAAAAAAAACTTTAAATACGAATGACTACTAAAATCCAACATTGATAAAACTAAATATCTTTTATATAATAAATAGATTTATCTCTACAATTCAAAAAAAGAAAACTATATAAAATTCAGCATATACTCATAAAAAATTTCATAAAAGGCATGTCTAAATTAGAAGCATAAAGTTAACTAGTATATAAACGGTCTCCCAATTGTGACGCAGACTCATTGTGTACGAATCTCATTACAACGTAGTATATAAACGTACATGCAAAAGCATTATTATACATTTAATTTGGTTAACAGTACAACATATGTGCATAATAAACTATTCTACGCACCTAGTGTATTGTGAAATATTATACATATTATTTTGGTTTAATAGATGACCTATTTAAGTAAGATAGTCGTGGCGCAGTGGACGATATGTGTAAATAATAATATAGATCACGAGAGAAATTCGTAGATTCAAAACAGGTTTTACACATGACATACCAAATTCAAAAACTGTAGGGCCTAAAAGAAGTCATAAAATGAGAAAATTAAATATATCTACCAAAAACCATACATAAATATCACAAAAATCCTGCTAACGCATAGATTTTCGTAGCGCCATCATTTATTTTTTCAATAAGCAAACAAAGCACAATGTGGGAAATAGAAGCCACGTCAATACGATGCTAGTAACGTGAACGTAACTCACATACTTTTTGTATGTAAACAAAAACGCTGCCGGGATTTATGACTTTATAAGGTAATTCTAAACACAGCCGTATACCTCGTTTCGGGCCAAGGTTGAAATATTTCGTGATACACGTAATTAAAACGTTACTTACTTTAATCATATCTACGATATTATTTTGAATATTTATTTATTGTTTACTATGAAATGAATCCAAAACAATAATATATTATAAGAATTATAATGATAAACAGATAAACTTAAAAAACTTACGTTCAGTATTATTTAATTCTATTTATCGTTTTATCATATAACAACGTCCTTAGACATTTAACTTTCTTTTTTTTAGCCTTGTACAGCACTTAAGACACTGTGTTCTTCACTTTCCGCCGAATTCTAAAGGCATTGCACCTTGTGTGGCGGAACTCAACGCGCTTTGCCTTGATACCAGAGCAAAGAAATAGAAATATATATATAAATAAATATTTCATTTTCCCGAGTGGGAATCGAACCCACAACCACTCACTTTTACAGCCACACTTTGTGCCTCTGCACCACGACTGGCTTTAACTCTCTTTACTGAAATCTAATATTTTTTAAAAATATAACTTATAATTTTGAATCAAAATACAGTATAAAAGTAGAACTATTAAGAACCATTATGTTCATAATACAAACATAACTTAAAAATACAAGACATCAAACGCCAGTACCACCAGTTAAGTCGATCGACACGTCAAATCTGACCAAGTAATCTATGCTAAGGTCAACAGAGATCCGCTATCGAGGCCGTCCTGCCGGCTGATGACTACTTTATCTGACACTTGACCGCTCTCCACCCTTGCTTTGTAGAGTTGAGTTTAAATATAGATCATTTTCTAATTTTATATAATAGTTTTAAGTTGAAACAAAGTTGCTTGAGCGAGGTCGTTATAAATTAAAAAATAAATAAATATATTATAAATATATTTCTTTAAATGTACACAACTTCAATCGCATCCGTTATTGAAAACAAAATATAAAAAGAAACATAAGTTATAAAATATATGTAAAAAATCAATGCAAGTTACCAAAAAAAAACAACTAAATCAAAATTTAATTCCACAAAACCATAAAACTAAAAACGTATTTCAAAGAACAATCTCTGGTCTCAAAAAATCATAATAAAAACTTAACGCTCCAGATATCATCTCAGATACACATCAGCCTCTGAGACTTTTAAAAACTAAGTTGCGTTACAAGTTCTTGATATAACTTTCCTGTCTAATTTTAGCTTTTGATTTTGTAGACTACTTTATTGAGTCTTTTGGGTGCGGTCAGGGCAATGGCCGTCCGCAATTGTGACGAGAGGAAATGTTACATTTTATATGTGCAAAATCTCAACGACAACCTGATATGTTATATTTTGACAAAATTATATTTTATATAATATATATAATTATTAAGATATTTAAGACAAAGGCCGTGATTGATATCCGACTGCAGGATAGTCTATGCGATGGTAGTGGTGATTATTGTATTTAAATTATTTAATGTGGTAGACGTAGAACAGCATAAAGTTCCACAACATAAAAAATAATTTCTTAAAAAAACGTTGGAATGTGGGGAGCAGGAGAGTCTTAACACTATATTTCCTATATTTACACTGCTATGCGGAAAAAGTGTGAAGGAAAGAAAAATGTAAAATATAACTTTAAAAAGAAATTATTTTCATAGTAAAAATTATTTAAGCGCAGGTGACATCACCTACGAGCGAACCGTTATCACTATCTATCAGAACTTATCACACCAAAGACTGATAGCTTCTTTAACGACGCGATAAGGCGACAAGTGGATACTTTCAGCGAATTATGTATAGTTGAATAACAATATTACATACCTTAGCACTTTGTAATAAAGCACACAAAGTATTGTGTGAAGAGAGAGATAATATTGGATTTTGTTCGGTAAATAGGCCAATGGATATATTTTTTCATTTGAAGTTTTTTTTGCAATTCTACATACAAAGTAATAAATATACATATAAAGCACTTTAAATATAACAATATCGTAAATTATTATTATTTTAGTGACTTTTTTAACAAAACTAAGTAATCTTAAAAATTTAAACTTTATTATAACAAACAACATAATGAGTACATATAAGTGTCCAATATTAGATTACCGTCGAGCTACTACTGCTTTCTAATACGTTTTCCTTCACTAATGACACGGCTAGCGACACTAATTCACACTAATATAACAAATCCGAAAGCGACTGTTTGACTTCTCATCGCTATGTTAAAGATCATAAATTCCCAAGAAAAATAAACACACCCAGATTATATAAAAGTATGTCTATCATATAAGGTCATATTAAAGTCTTACATTTTATCTCAAGGCAGCAATTGTAGAGTGGTGTAACTCAACGCCGAAATGAAAATGCCACGCTAAAATGTCCAGGAGGCCGAACCCACCATCATCGTGATGTATTATAATTAGGTATTCGCTTTTTCATAAGCTAATGTAAATATTATAGCTAACTTAGATAAAAAGTCAAAAGATTGTATAAATGATAAATAACAATGGAGATATTTCATATAAGAAACGTCAAGGGACGTAAAATATGAAAGCTCCAATAACCCTATTTGGTATTCTATAAAAAGCACCCAGTATCAATTTCCAGTAGACACAAATTACTTTTATTATTACTCACTTTTCTCGTGAGGCGAGTTTAACCTAGAATAAGTACAACTGGGTCAGTATCAGCGACGTCGTGACAATCCACTGTGGTTTTGATACTCTTTAAGGTAGCGGTATGAATTTCTTGTAGCAAATAAATCATATTATATGATAAGTATAATATAAACCTATAGAAAAATTGGGAAAATAATCAAATCTAAAAAAAAAAAACCACCTAAAACATTGAAAGATATTATAGATTATACCCGTGAACGTTTCATTTGGTCTATCGACGTACGAGACACGCTGCGTTAATACAAAATATAATGATACCATGTCGTGCTTTAATCGTAATAATAATAAAGATTTATAGTTTCAAAAAAAACCAAAGTCAAGCGTGTCATCAATACTTATATTAAAGCGACAATAAAACAATATGGAGGTATTACAAAATATTTCCTTTCAGATTTAAAACAGTCAACAACAGGCAGTCGACAGAACAGTGAAATAAGTATTGTATTCGCTGTTGCAACGCCGGATATCAAGGTCCAATTGCCACCGTTTCACTTGGCCGAAACAAAACCTCCAGTGCGATACAAATTATGATTTCTCGAGCGTAAAATTCATATAGAAAAACTCACTTATTATATCGAGATGATCGACAATGAGTCATCGATAGCTTTGCTCTACTAACTATCTTTCTCATCGTCTTTGTTGTACTTTCATTCACCAAACCTTTTGGTGCTTGAAATTCAGCTATATCAAACAGAATGTAACCAACAACCGCACTTAGAGTTATCAATTACCATTTAACTGACATTAAAATACAAGGTGTAAATATACACATTTTTGTCGATTTAATGTTATTTAAAAGATAATCATAAGTGCGGCTCAAGAAAACGAGTAACGGACAATGATACTGAAGGAAAACAAGTGTACAAACTCAGTCAATGTCTGTCTATGAATATACATCGCAAAAACCTGTTTCTTGATCAAATGAACAACACGCGGACAAATACATATTCTAAGAAAATATCAACGACATACTTCAAAATGAATCAGTATCCGTCAAACCTAAATCAATCCATGTTGCTATCGATAAGCATATATGTATACGGATGAAAAGGACCAACTTCCCAGCATATTTCTAACCTTCCGCTACAATCCTGCGGTAAGAAATATAGTTTCAACAATAGGAGCAAATGCTAAAAAAGTCCTTCAATACCCAACCGACCAAGGTAAGTGACCTTTCCACGGTATTAAATCTTAGCAAAACCACTATTACACCGTCACTGTAGATCCAAGTTATTAAGTGAACCGCCGGAGCGCGACGCAACGGGACCGGCGCGTCGTGAAAAACGCTAAATTTCTCAGAGTGACCGCGAACTTTCAGCACAAAGCACTCATCCATCCACGATCACTTAATTAGTGTATCACAGCACTTGAGATTACTTTTGATGTTTTAAAGTTGGGAGGAGCGGTACGTGCGCTCCGTGGCGCGGTCGAGTACGAACTAAAGCCCGCTGCGCCCGCGCCGCCTCTCACACCTGATTATCAGCCTTCGAGGGGAAGGAGAAAGAAAAGTGTTCACGTGACGTAGAGATAAGCTAAAAAATCTATTTGACAATGTAAGCCATTGTTAAATTGTTAAAACTTTTTATTTTGTCGCATCAAAAACCGGCGCGTATAACGACGCTATTAAACCTTCTATAACTTTTTTTATAGAAGTGAATACTTAAATAGATCGTACAAAATTAACGAGAGCAAGGCTATCTAATCGATAATTTGATAATAAAACCTTAATATGTTTATAATAATCTATAATCCAAAATTGAACGATATGCAGTGATGAAATATTAATAGCAATAATAACTTTAAAACAACAAATATTGACGCCATTTGCATTTGGACGGCGTCAGGTGTATTGAACGCACCTGTTAATTTAACCATAAGGGGCAACATGGTTACATGGCGTGAAAATTGACGAATTTGCTCCAAATATTTTAAGCCTACACTTAACAGCCTACTATAGGTTATGGATATGTAAATATTTCTATATACAAAATTTAATAAGATGGTAAAAGAAAGTAAAGAAGTGTCTTAATTTGATGTTATTTTTGTCTACTCCGCGAAATGCAAGAGCTGCGTAAAGATTAAAAAAAGAAATAATTATTTCTTAAAAATCTACCATAACACAACTCTCCAAGAGAGCAACAGAACTTATATTAATACAAGTTAAAGTTACCATTTTCTTACGCAGGTCAACTTTACCATACCATGAGAAATCTCTTACATTTCATACCACAAAGCCAGAACATTGTGCCTATAGAGAGCATGTAGTAGTATGAAACATCTTACTCTTATTGCTATGGCAGTAAGGACTATAATTTGTTGGTTAACATTAATTGCAGTAGTCCATTCTATTTGTATGGGCGTAAAAGTTATATTGGCTGTGGAGGCAAACTGCAGTCAACAATGGCCAGTGAATGGGTTTGTTATAGGGGGATGGGAACGGAATGTGCGCAGGTTTAGGATTGCACGGAAGTTAAACAGAATATGCTCAATTATTATACAGGTATTTTACATGAATTTATGGTTTGAATGATCAATGACAATGGTTGATGTGATTGAGGTAATGCTAAGACTAAGCACGACAGTGGTGTGAGTTCATATCTGTCTGGTAAAAAAAATATCTATCATAATATAAGTGTATATCGTTGCTGTTGGAAATGAGGCGGTTTACCACAGAAAATCTAACCACTTCGGAAGATTTATTAAGAAAAAAATATAGAATAAATGTATGCTATATACTACACATAATTATTAATAGAAATCCATAAATGATATTATATTTTATTCATAATAAGTAATTTATTACATGAAACACGTGCACAAGAAACCTACTAAAGCGATCATTAATGTATAGCAATAAAAAATTAAATAATAATTAAAAAATTCTTAGTAAATAGAACGAGACCGGCACATAGACACTGTATGTAGCCTCGTGACAATGGAAATACACTCGAATGACTCACTGCAAATTGCGCCGGCGCAGCCTATTACGCTTCTATTTAAGCTGTAAACTGTTAAGATTGTAAATACTAATAAGATAATATTTAAATAAACTACCTTTAACATATCCAGTCCGGTCGTGGCGCAGGGGCACAAAGTGTGACTATTTACGCGACTGTTTGTGGGTTCGATCCCCACTTGCGGAAAAGAAATATATATAAAAGTTTATATTTCCACTTTGCTCTCATATCGAGGCAAAGAGGCGTTGAATTCCGCCACTCAACACGTAATGCCTCCAGAATTCGGCGGAAAGTGAGGAACGGAGTGTCTTAACACTAGTTAGTTCCCTCTGCCAACCCTGCTGTGTGTGTGGATACAGCGTGAAGTTTTTTAAGATAAAATATAATCTAAATGCAATTAAACCATGTATCTCTCTGACCTTTGCCTAGATTGCTAAACAAATTTACTATGCATTTAATGGCGGAGGCGTTATTACTGCACCTAACTTACTTATGAATTACGATAAGTAATGCCCTGGAGCTATTAAATATCATCAAAGTGTAGTTGAAAATTTATTTTAACATATATTATGATAATGGTACTGACTGTTAAATTATCTTCATGTTTATACTCAAATTAACTAACAGTTCCATTTCAACACAAAAGTTTATTTATATATAAAATATTGTATTTATCGTGTCGACTGTCTAATGAGACAAAGTGCAATATTTGATTCAGCCACCCAACAAGCAATGTATCAAAGGCGGAGATTGCATAGTGGCTGAATCAACCACATTTTCTGTCATCATATCAGGAAATCGAACCCACAACCAACACGTGCAACATATGGCACTAACCCACCGCGCGTGGATTATATTGTATAAGACAGCACTCATAAAATCTTCTGTTTTAACAAATACAGTCCGAAAATATTAACTAAGGTATCTCTTACACTCAACACTGAGTAACACAAGACAATGTATTATAATTTGTAATATTACACAAGTGACGCTAATTACATGTTTAGAGCTACTTGGGACTTTTATAACAGACATCAGTAAGAAATGCGTAAGTGGATGCAATATGTTTAAATATTTAATATTTTAATTTTATGCCTCTGTTAAAGTGGCAACTTGCGGAATCGAGTTCCGCGACACAACACGCAAAGCTATATTATTCTTCATTTCATCTATTCACCATGTTACTTATATTATATTTTAAACATAAATATTTACTGCTAATTAATATGTAACGAAAACACTGTTCATGAATCGTATCCTAACTGTGCCATCCACTAATGTTAAATTAATTATATTTGAATCAATTTACATTAAAACACAACATGGAGACCACTGCAGTAGAAGAGCATCTGATTAGATGCTATAGTTGTAAGTTATTATTTTGATTTCCACATTTTAACAGCACTAAATGGGGCGTTGAGCTGCGCCACCTAACACACAATGTCTCAAAAACAACTAGATTAAAGGTACTCGCGTAAAGGCAAATTTGGATTTTCTTCCATTATACTTTAAATAAACATTATACACGTCACTTATATAAGAGCTTATATCTAAGTTAACTAGCACTAAAACCGACAATGGGAATGGCCATTAAGCGATCACTACTGACCTAGATGCATACATAATAAGCGATCATCGGCGCTCCTGGGGAAGTAAGAACGAGTGGGTCGGAAACAACGTCAACACAAAGGCAAACTACTTTGAAGCCCCAAGTAAAAAGTTAATTCTGCTAAGATATTGATATTTAATAAATATGTTCTAAATAACAAAAGGTATTTGTAATATGCATATATAAGTAATAATAAATGTAGGACGCAGACTAATTAAATAGAAAATGCAATTATTTTAAGCCTCACTCTTCGTTTTTAAATTATGATACTTTTTGAATAAGATCATCTGTTTTCTCCCTAAAAAAAATTCTTGCAGCCCAAAAAAATCGAATAATTCTTAACAATTGAAACAGGTTCGAATACCTTGAAGTTTCAAGTAGAAACTGGGTCACATTTTGCTCAATCATCATTGCATTGCACGGCGAAGATTTTTTGCAAGTGGTCAACTTTGGGCCACTGTGGTACTTGCACATCTAGTTGTTGCTTCCTTATGCGACATGCCCGCGGGGGTCAATGGCTGTGTACGTCGTGGTGATTTATGATACATTGTGTTCTTACGAAATATGTTATATACAGCGAACGCGTTTCTTGTAAGATCTCTCGGTGGATAATATGTACTTGCAACGTACCAGATAGCAATATTATTTTTGGTATAGGGAAAATATTGAGTTTCTCGATATATGAACCTTATGGCAGTTGTAACATATCTGTTGAACACCGCACAATGCGATAGTATATTTATAATGTATCTACGTTCAACTTCCTTAAGAGAAAGTTAATGGAAAATATAAAAAAAAGAAGTTATTTTATATTTAATATATTAGAGGCCAGTCGTGGCGCTGGGGCACAAAGTGTGACTGTAAAATCGACTGGTTGTTCGATCCCCACTCGAAGAAGTGAAATATTTATTTACATTTATATATTTATTTCTTTACTCTGGTGTCGAAGCAAAGCGCGGCATTGAATTCCGCCACTCAACGCCAGAACTCGGCGGACTCTGCCTACCCTGGTGTGTGCGGGAGATACCGCGTGAAGCTGATTTTTTTAATATATTACAAATATTTTTTCAAGCAAATCAAAAGCTTCATAATATATAAAACGTCCATATTACATTAACACAACATCAAGCTTCTATACTTATATTTGATAGTTTACATTTGTGTTACAAATTAATTTACGAATACCAGTAGCGCCATCTAGTATACAATGGAGGAAATATAAAAAAATATTAAATATAAAAACAAACTGTATATTGTAAAGATAAACTAATTTAAACATAAGCTAATAAAAAAAAATTGAAACAAAATCTACCTAGTATGAAAGACTGAGTGGAATTGAATTTGAATCATCTACTCGGCACTAGATGGCGCGAGTTGACTCACAAATCTCAGTCGGACAGTGCAAATGAGAACTGATCGTCATATTTTATGTAATTATGTATGCACTTATAAACCGGTAAAGCACATAAATGGAAATAAATAATAATAATAATATTGTACATAACAGAAACACGATCGCATGGAAAAACACAATTAACATTAAATGTTATAAAAAAAGACATTAGCGCAGGAAATTTATATTTATTAACGTACCTTAATTTAATAATGACTATTTTTTATAATATATAAAATAATTGAATATGTCATATTTAATTATTTAATATATTTTTTATTACTAATATTCTGTAAATTTTTAAGTCTGGCAACTGTGCCACGTGCAATGTGCATATTTATAATATACAAGAAAACCAATATAAATAAGACTAATAATTTCGAATGTACTTAAAACAATCGTAAAGCATACTTTGATAGCAAACTAGTTACATTAAAACATCTTCTACGAATACACATAATAATTATTTGTAATTAAAATATATAATAAAATAAATAACTTATCTTTTGATTAATAAACTAAATTATAAAATTATAGTCTATAATTTTAATTTTTTTTTTTTTTTTTTAGTCTGTAATGACTTTTCAAGCAATATTGTAGGTTCAAGATTAAAATTCAAGAATTATTTATATTTGTATATAAGGTCTTGTCTATATATAAAAATAATGTTTTTCTAAATAAGCAACAAAAAAAGACTTTTCAAAAAAATATTCTAAATAATTCAAATTCAACAATCAAAGTAACAAAATAAAACAAAAAAATACACAGTTTATTTTAAAATTGGCCACGACTTTCTAAATCTATTGTGTTTTGAGCAAAATAAAAACTCGTTTGCGGTAAATTGACTCAGCGGACGCAATTGACAGCTATTTACATTTAATACTAGTTTTATTACGAACTTTCCCTTCCATGTATTCTGGTCATACAAGTTTAGTATACAAAATATCTATATAATATATATAATTAATAAAATTTGAATAATGTCACTGTCGTTGTCGATTTCATGTCGATGCAATCTAAGTATGTTTTTTCGCATATACAGAGTGTTTTAGTTAGCACCACTTTAAATGAACCCACAGTTTTAACTACTCTATAAAAAGCTCATACAATAAATTTGTTTATTTTTTTCCCCAAAAATGAAAAAGTGATTTTTTTAAACAAAATCAATAATAAAATTATAAGCAATAATTAAGTTATTGTTATAAAATAATACGCCATTTGACAAGAACGACGCACGCACACATAAACCTATCAAAGGGAAACCGCCGCATACGCCT
>DWAL01000030.1:0-18610 GCA_018230405.1 Heliconius hortense
GCGTTGAATTCTGCCACTCAACACGCAATGCCTCTAGATTTCGGCAGAAAGTGGGGAACGGAGTGTGTTAACACTAACCCTCTGCTTACGCTGCTGCTGTGTGGGATACAGCGTGAAGCTGATATATACTCATATACACTAAAAAGCGGCGTCCGCTACTAAAGTGATTCATTTGTTATAATATAGAGAATAAAGCTATTTGCCACTAAAATATTTTTTTTAGCTTCAAAGTACCCTTACTTAGGGTTAAGATACTCCGTTTCCCATTTTTCGCCTTCTAATTTTAGAGATATTGAATGTGTTGAAAGTCAGAACTAAACGCGGGGCTTTGTTAAGGATTGAGCTATATATATAAGTAAAGAATGGAATAACTAAATTCCCTCTCCACTTACAAAAAAAAAACAAAAAAACCCCAAAAAAGTAATCACCATATGAGAAAAATATCAAAATATCAAGCGCACAGCAAATTACAACACTATGAAGTAGTATAGTATCGATATATGTATCGATAACCGCCAAGCTGCGGGGATCCGCTCGTGCCCCACCTGCTTCGAGCGCGTAAATACCTTCTATTGTCTAGTTAAACACAATTAAACTCATATCCCGCTGAGCCACGAGAGAACCAGGCCTGGTGGTCGGTCAGGACGTACGTGTTTTAGTTATTCATAATATTGAAAAAAATTGCTTTACGCATAGCAGAGTCGGTAGTGGGAACGTAGTGTTAGGACGCTCCATTCTCATGAAACCACTCTTCCGTTTCCTATTTTTGGCAAAGCATGATGAGAGCCGGAAATCTACGCTGCGCTTTTATTCGTTACCCAAGAAAATGAAAATATAAAATCTCTAGTTTTCTTCTAGTATGAATCGAACCCACAACCTATCGTGCTTACAGTCGCACGTTTCTGTCCCTACGTCATGACTAGCCGTTATTTGTGTTAATTTTAAATTGTACTCATATTTAGCATTTACTGACATTCATTTTAATTGACTTTCTATATTATACTATAGTATTATATGAATTAATTGAACAAATAAAATATTTAATATTTTCATTCCTTTCTCAATTCTTCAGATCTCGGTGGTAAGTGAGGATAGGAAGTGTCTTAATGGAATCAGAGTGGCTTAACACTAGGTTTCTAGGTTCCCTTTGCCCACTCTACTATGTGCAGGATACCGAGTGAAACTAAAAATGAAGTAAAAAACGTATTTTGAAGGAAAAAACAGTTAAACCCGCAGTTTTGGATAGCGTCCAAGCGAAGCCCTAGTCAATTAAGTTATACGTTCATATGGCGCCATGGAGAATATTACACACGGTTGTTAAAACTTTTATTGTTAACATTCTTGTTGGGAGAGCATATTTCAATAGCTTTAAAATCGTGTGTGGAGAATGTTTCTAAATATTTCTTTTTTATCTTTGTGCTTTAAGACTGCCGACAATGAACTTATATAAATCATCACGCAGTATCCTGGAACCTAGTGTTAAGACACTCCGTTCTCCACTTTCCGCCGAAATTGCGTGCATTGCGTGTTGAGTGGCGATACTGAACGCTGCGTTTCGCCTCGACACCAGAGCGAATAAATGGAAACATACATTTAAATAAATATTTTATTTCCTCGAGTGGGGATTGAACCCACTACCAGTCGCGATTACAGCCACACTTTGTGCCCCTGCTCTCCAACTGGCCTCTAATTATACATTTATTTTTATTGCGTTGCACTTTATTTCGTGGTACTTCCTACCGTTTTGACTAGCTAGACTACAAAAATTAACTATCTATATGTATATTATGTTTAGTTAGTTTGTTTGGTAGAACGTGTTAATCTCAGAAACTAAAGATTCAAATTGAATAAATTTTTTTTTTTACTATGAGAGCGAAGCTGCAGGTATAAAAAACCCCAAAAAGGAGATAGGAACCGAACATATAACGATCAAACAGAGTTGCCTATACTATAAAACGTCGTTCTTTGCCGAAACATATATTTTTTCACTGTCGAGAAAGTAATTTTATAGAAACTTTGATAATATGTATGTAGTTGTAAAACGATAGCAATATCAAACGAACATCCAATAAAGCGCTAATTCTTTTAATGACCCGTCTGGGGAGATTGTAAATGTATATAAAACTTGACTATTTTCTATTCGGTATTTTTTTACTGTATTTGAATTAGGTAACTCTATATGCCAGTCGTGAAGCAGGCGTACAAGAATAATGCGACAGGTTGTGGGTACGATTCCCTCTCGAGGAAATCAAATATCTAATGTTTTATTTTCCTCACTTTAGTAACGAGGACAAGTGCTGCGTTAAGTTCTGTTCTGTTGCTAATTAAATCAAATGAGCTTCACGCTGTATTCCGCACACAGCAGGGTAGACAGAGGGAACCTAGTGTTAAAACACTCCGCTCCCCACCTTCTGCCGAGTTTTGAAGGCATTACGCGCTAATTGGCAGAACTCAACGCCGCACTTTGCGTCGACACCAGAGCGAAGACATGAAAATATAAATGTAAATAAATATTTCATTTCCTCAAGTTAGGATGGAACCCACAACCAGTCGACTTTACAGTCACACTTTGTGACTCTGAGCTACGACTTGTCTCTCAACACACAATGCCTCCAGAATTTAGGGGAGAAAATAGAAGTGTTTTAATGGTAACGGAATATCTTAACACTAGGCTCTTAGGTTAGGCTCCTATATGTGCGGGATGCAGCATGAAGCCAAAAAAAATGTAATTCTAAATATATATGTATATTCGACAAAAAAAAAATAGAATATTAAAACTTTATCTACTTAACAACGAGATATAAAAACTGTATTTTAAAATCTTTAACATTTATATTTTTTGTGTTTTTTTTTATTGTAAAGTCGGTACTTATAAAAGTGGTTGTATAAAAAATAATAAAATCTTAAATAAGTGAGAAACATTGTACTGTTAATACATTTAAAATTGGGTTCCGTCACCTTTTTATCTGCAACGGGACGACTGCGTTACACATGGTTGGTTCACTGCCTATATATCACATTATGAGAAAAATCCAAGAAACAAGATAAAACAAGAATTAGCTTCATCCCCGGCGGGCATGGGCGAAGTAATAGGACGAGTGGTCCGTGTCCGTCTACCTAGAACAATTTGGTGACGCCCACCCCACAACTTTTATTAAAAAAATATTTGCCCCTAAATTAAAAGAAAACTATATTTACACGAACATATCTGTTTAAAGCTTATGTCTAGGCCCCTCCAAAAAATATCTCTAAATACAACCATGCTGGCGGAGTAGCCAGATAAAAAGTAGTGCCAAACACTACAGTCTGCATCCCCTTCCCTTCGTCCAATGTCGTCAACTCCTCAATAATTATCTTACATTTTAGAGAAATTTCTATAGAGCCATAGAAAAGGCATTTAATATTTATTTATAGCAAAATAAAAAATAATAGAAAAATAGAGTCAGACCACTTTCATTCTAAATACAACGGTAAAATGCAGAAAATAGGAAAAAAATTAAACACATACAAACACAAACCCATTAAGATATCTTATTTCATATAATGGTCGTTTTAATCAAATCTAGAGTCGTATCATCTAAAAATATTAGCCGTATTCATTAAAGTAGAGCAAGCGCGATTGAATATTTATAATCATAAACTTAATAAATTCTTTCATGTCCCCGAAGCGGCGTCGTTGTTTGCTCATGTTTAAGCGAATTTTCCAAATAATTATATTGGACGTGTTCAAATATAATTTTAATACAAACATCTATGGTTCTATAGATAGAGATGTCGTTTATATAAGGTTTAACCTATACATATGATGTAATGTAACTGATCGCTGTCTGTACATTGAAGGTATGTGAGAAACAATATTATTGAGTACATTTACAAATCTGATAGAACCCAAGACAATAATCCTTATTTTTTTTGTATTTTTGTCTGTGTGCTTGTGCACGCTCATCTCAAAAACAGCTTCAACGATTTAAATGCAGTGCTATTGTATTATGGTAAATTTGTTTTAAAATTTAGTGACAGTTTTATTTGATTGTTAAACAAAACCGTGAATATTATTGTTTATAATATTATTTATCTATGGAGACGAAGTCGCGGGTACAGCTAGTTTTAAATAAAAACATACGCGCGTCTTTTACACATCGCGCGTCGTTCTACGATTGACACAAGTGACTCTAGCAAACTGTTTATACAATGGCCTCGTTATCTCATTTTGAATTCAATTTCAATGGAAATTAGGTGGAAATTTGATTGATTGAAAGTTGTTTATACAGCATTTTGATTTTGTAGAGTCAAGTAATAAAGATGTCAGAAGGCCAAAATTGTAAGTTTGTTTTACACACGCGTTTCGTCTGTTTTCGACCGACCTATATTATTTTATAACTTTTCTATTCAAATTATATTGATGGAAATTAATTTATTACATAGTGTATCAGTCATCGTTCGGAACGTTGTTGACGTCAAACGAATAATATATGTTATTCCGTTTCAGATAGAGATTTTTCGATAAATCTTCTCTTTTTGCTCCCTTATGCTCCCTAATATGGCATTTAACTTTGTAAGTCCAACAAATGCATATATGTATAAACATAAGTAAAAACAGCTTATAATTATTTAGTTATTGAGCGGTACATAGAAGACTCTCATAGAAAAGTCATTTTATATTTATTATACTTTAATTGCAAATTAATATATTTATAATAATTAACATGTTATATGCAAGACAGAGGTTGAATAGTTGAAGTTTTTTTTTTTGAGGATTCCTTCTGTCTTTCGATCTGGTTACTTACTACAGAAAAAAAACAAGCATTTTTTTTATTATATGACGATTTTAATCCGTCTAATAAAATGTTTATTTCAACAATATTTCAACCTTTAGTGCCTTAGATTTCAAAATGTAAAAAAATTACATTCCGTCTCCCGCAATACATCAAAAAGTGTAAATACGTCATTTTTGTACCAAACGACATACATATAACAAGCATAGTGCATACTTTGTTATATTTTTATTACCTGACACCAAAATTTATAAACATTTCGAACATTTAATGGGCTAGCTGTTTGTCTTTATAGTTATCAATAAAGGTTTTTTTTGTGCGGGCTCGGAGCTCTCTCAGGCCTTAAAAGGACTATAGTTAAAAAGTTAGGCTATAACAATGTAATTAGATTGTAGAGATTTTATATTTCAGTAGAGACACGCCCTTGTTCCGCATATTTTATTTTACTGGTTATTTTTTTTTTGTTTTTGAATATGAAATTAAAATATTATATTATTATATGGTGGTGCAGTAGCACAAGCGAGCGACTGTATACGTTTGTGGATTCGATTTCCTTTCGATTATATCTCTTACTAGATTTGCTCTGCCTACACTGCTATGTGCGAAATACAGTGTGAAGCTAAAAAAAAAGGGAAAAAGATTTTAGTATATTATGTTTGTATTTCGGCTTTATCTTGCATTCTGCTTATACGGAGTTACGTTAGAATTGGTAAGAAATTGGACCGAGGAGTGTCTTAGCACGTTCCCTCTGTCCACCTTGTTATATGCGGGATACAACGTGATGCGTGATACAAAACAGAGACATTGTACGTTTATGAGATATTTGTACACTATCTGTTTTTTTCCAGCTGTATACTGCACTCTCCGTATAAAGAAATAAATAATATCTAAGTGTCTAAGTGTCACCGTAGCATTTGGCGCTCCGTTCTCTCTGACTACCCCGCTAGGGATAAAGCGTGAAGCTGTGTTGTGTTCATGTTACTTTTATCTAAGTGTAGACACTTCAACAAGTAATATCTCTAAAATTAGACAAAAAACGCGGAGTGTCTTGACACTAGATTTCATCCGCCTACCGTGCGTGAAGACATGACAAGGTTGTTAATAATAAGATAGCAACCATAGACAAAGTGCTACATTAAAAAATATTACCTATATTATTATTTATAGCACGTATTTAGCCCCAATAAATAACGTATAACACTTTAGTAGAACAAAAACAAAATAATTATGTATATTTTACGTGAAATAAAATTGTTCGTATGACATTTATGTGCATGCTTGAATTATTGTTATTAACATTTTTGATGATATCATTAAAGTGGATGGAGCGCTTTATATCTACACTAGTCGCCGTCTGCGGCTTTGTTCGCGTAAAATGTAGAGTCCCAGTCGTTTCTCGTAGTAACTTAAAGACATCATTATCGCAAGAATTTTATATGTATCGATTTTTTTGAGCTTCACACTGTATATACATTACAAAGGAGGCAGAGGAAAGCTGGGAACCTAGTGTTAAGACACTGTGCTCCCATTAGGACATTCCGTTGCCCAGTTTCAGCCGAATTATGGAGGTATAGCAAGCTGAGTGGTGAAACTCAACGTCGCGTTTTACTCGGCTTCAAAGGAAAGAAATACAAAAATATAAAATGTTAGATTCTTTCGAGTGGAAATCGAATCCATAACCTGTCGCGCTTACAGTAACACGTGTGTTCCCCTGCGCCACGACTAGCCTCAATATATGTATTTAGATGTATTATATTAAGATATAATATCTTTTATAAGATATATTTTAGTACGGTCAAAAATTAGCAGATCAACCTCGTAGACATCAACAAACATTACAAGACTCCATAAATCTAACAACTTATCATATAAAATTTTAATATCAACCACAACGCCGGTGACCTTCAAAGTAGATTTTCGAGCTGTGGTTTCTGATACCGTTATTTATTCATACATACATACTTATATACATAAATATATAATAAAAATATACTATTTCAATACAATAATAAAAGAAGCCGAAGGTGCAAATTGATAAATTACCACCAGGACACCTCTAATCTCCTCGAAATAACTCTTTACATGGATTACCGAACGAGAGTATCGACACCAAACAAACGCAGTGCCGACGCGTGAAATATGTTAGCTTATTGTGTTTAACTGGTATACATTTATAAATGTAAAATTTTATAATAATTTCATAAGAAAAAATGTATATCTCTCTCATTTTTTATGTTTTGTTCAAAATAAATGGTCGATAATGCATTACAATTATATAAAATCTGTCGTATAAGGTGATGACAGTGCTTTAATATTCGTTTTGGTTCAAACGGCTTATAGCGGCGATCACTTACGAGCCTTTATCTATGGCGCTACTATTTATTTTATATGTTGGGCGTCGCCCGTCGGTTAGTTTGCTTACATTTTGTGATAAAATGTAAAATGAATAACTCCAACTCGTTCCGTTCCCGTTGAAATCTTGAAAAATTATATTATTGCTCTTCTACATTCCATAGTACTCCCCTACATTCCTTTATAATCCCCTACATTCCCTAATCTACCTACATGGTGAATTTCAAATGTCCTGTTATTTCGTCTATACGTTATCAGTCGCACGATAACAGATTTTTTTAATATATATATATTAATAAAGAATATTTCTAATATGTACTATAATCGGAGATTTTAGAAGAAATTTTTACTTGAAATAATATATGAGTTAATAATATTATGAATAAGTATTTTGCGTTATTTGGCGCTTGATGTACAGTAAAATAACAAAAATACTTATTTACCTCCTGGATACCGACCGAGGCGCGGGTCGGTTTCCAGAAGGCGCGGGTTCGAGTCTCGGTACGTTCAAATTTTTATACGTTTTCTAAATAAGTAGTTTTCTTTCCAATGTGTGTAACACTTTAAAAAATGTAAAAAAATATATGTAATTTGATCTAAATTTTATGTTTTAAATACTGAATCAGAATAAAATTGTAGTTATAGACCTATAAAGGTAGTAAAGGTAATTTTATACGTTTTGATGGTTGTAATGGTTCATTTCATGTTCGTGAGCAATTATCAGTAATATGAACGCACAGTACCTACAATATTTACCTAAATATTGTTTTAGCAGTATAAGCGATCAATACTACTTACTCTCTAATATTTAAAAGGCACAGCCTATTTTACTGGTCTGTAAGATATGCTTTTTGTAGATTAAAATTGTATAAAATTTGTTAGAGGTAGTTACATACATTAGTATATACTAGTGGTGATGAGGAATAAATATATATGTAACAAAACAGAGTTTCTTCAAAAATTGTGTAATTTTTGCAGGAAAAACGAAAAAGGGGCACTTTAAGACGTAAAAAGGAAAATCCCGCTCCTATGTCTGGGACGAAAATTGAGTTCGATCACTGTTTATCACACTGATCACGTGATTTACACTCAAAAAAAATACAGAGTGTCAAATCACTAAGTTCTCCATACAATAAAACATATAAAAAAAAATAACAACAACCACCGTAAAAGAGCTTAGTAATTTTAATATACTTCATTATTAAATGTTGAATATGTTTAATGCGTATTATAAAGGGTCTATAAATCACTGGACACCGATATGAGGCGACAAAAGCCTTTCTGAGGTGTGATTTAACTCCTTCAATTTATATTGGTATGTTCTAAAGAATTTCTTGTTCGGTAGCGGTTACTTAAATTTTATTAAGTGGTGGTGTGTAGTAAATAATTTTTATTTGTTTCTTCGGCTACACGCTTCGGCTATTTGTATATAGCGACGCCTCGCTAGGCAGAGGGAACCTAGTGTTAAGATACTGAATTCTTCACTTCCCGCCCCAATTCCGAGATGTTGTGTGTTGAGCGACGGAACTCAACACCGCGTTTTGTATTGTGACTAGAGCGCAAAAATTAAAATGTTTTATTCCCCCAAAACGAAACCAGAACCGTTGTTTACAGCCTAAGACTGCGCCACTATGCCACGATGAATATTATAAAGCGATTCACTATCTAATGAATTTCAACGTTAATTAATAACGAAATTCTCTTAAAACACAATAACAAGATGTACTCAATTTGAAAATTTTAAAAACGACACGATTGCCTCGGTAGGTACGTCATCAAATCATATTATCAACAAAGATTTGACTGACTGTCTGTTTGTACATAAAAACCATTTTTATGGATATGTCGATATCAGTGATTATTATGATAAATAATTAACAATAACTCGCTATAGCCATTTTATTTTGTTTAATGACCGCAGTCACATCGAGCCCAGTTAAGTTGAAACGTGGGAGCGTTGTCAGAATCGGTTATTCTATACTGATGTTATAAAGGTGAACAGTTTGTTCGGTTGAACGTGCCAATCTCAGGAATTGTAAATGTTGGTTATTTTTTTTTATGTTACATAGTCGTTTTATCTAGGAAAGCTATAGGTTGGTTTAGATTATGTTGTTTATGTACGTTTCAATGTAACCCACTGCACTTGTTGGAGTTACTTCGAGTGCTTTGAATGTACCTGTCAAATCATGTATTACATTTATTTGACCAGGCGGGCGAGCTTAATTTTCCCACATAGTATGGAGATATCGGTCTCCGTTTTCTGCTTTTCTCCGCTAAAACATTGATTATCCTTATAATTGCTGCAATTTGTCCAAATAAATAAAAATCTAAATGTTGTAAGCAATAATATTTCTCTTACAAAGATTTCTTAATTTCTACTATTTTGTATATTTCGGTACTATCCAACTGCACCAACGGTCTCAAGCAGCTAAAATAATTTAAAAAACCATAAAATTTAAATCAAATTAAATTAGCTTCACGCTATATTTCGCACGTTGTAGGATAGGTACATAGAGGAAATTTAGTATTAAAACACTCCATTGCTTTATATCCAATTTCGCGTGTTGCGAAACTCAACTCACTTTGTGTTAATTAATACCAGGAAACTGAAAATATTACATTCCCCAAATGGGAATTGACCCTCACATCAACCGCATTTACAGTCAAACGTTGTGCCGCTGCGCCACGACGGCCTATAAATCAAAACACGATATACATCAAAAAATATTGTTTAGAAAGCCTATACGAAATATATATATTTGGCTGTAGACATCAACAGAGGGTGTTTTTTGTTCGATCACACTGTCCGTCCGTCCGTATCGAGTACTATTAATTTTTGAAGGCATCTGTTTGATGAAATATTAATGGGTCTGGATTCCAGGACAGGCGGATAATGCGCGGTGACCGCGAATCGATTTATCATACCAGCGTCGGGCGGAGGTGTTAAATTTTTACATATTAAAGAATAAATATTGTAAAGATTCTTTGAGTTTATTTTGTTATCGTGTATTATTATTGGGTAAACGTGGGGCATGTTTTTAAACTACTCTTCAATTTTGAAGGGTACGTAACGTTTCTTTTTTCACCTTCCCGCTGTATCCCGCATGTAGCGGGATAGGCGATAAGAGCCTAATGTTAAGACACTCCCGTGCCCGCTTTCAGCTGGATTCTGGAGGCTGTCTGTTGACTGGAGGAACTTAACGCCGCGCTTCGCTTCGACGCCAGACCGATAAAAAATGTTATGATTTTTTATTCGTTTTAAGTAGAAAAAATAAACTTATTTTATCTAAAGAAATCTGAACATTCTTACGTAATAATTGAGGCATTACAGTGGCGAAACCGTCATGGCTCAGTGGCACAGCTCCGACTGTCGTCAATACATTCACTCCGTAATGCAGTAACTCTTTTTGAGATCTTGTGGTAAAGTTATTGAGTATTAGGGAGTTATATAAAGTTATTGATATATGAAATACATATAGGTGACTGTAGTATTTGATGTTTGTTGTTTCAATCGCCAATCGGGGAATGACTTCATCTAAATTATATTTATTTCCTCGCTCTCGTTCCTCCGACAGACTGAACGCGGCGTTCAATTCCACCATTCAGCTCACAAAATCTTGAACATTGTACGAAAAGCCCCCAACCCCCAACAGGGTGGACCGCTGCCCACCCTGCTATGCGGGTAAAAGCGTGAAGCAGCCATCTTAGGACATCCTTTGATTCATTTCAATTGTGCAAATGGAATCGTTTTATAATTCCTATAAACGATTAGTCATGTCTGTCCGTCAATCAGTCTTGAGATCGCTATACGTACATACATGGAATATAGAAAGAACACAATAAAATTATTTAACCTGGCCTCAGTCGTGATGCCTTTTGATAGTTTATTATTCTATATTTGTATACTTTGGTATACTCTGATATGAACTTGGAATAAAACTTTTTTGATTTTTATTTCACTGTTTATTCCGCACATAGTAAGAAAGAAACGTGCTATTAAGACGATCCGTTCTCCGTTTTTCGCCCGAATTTGAGACTGTGTGTGTAGTATGATGGAGCTCAACGCCACACCTTCTTCTTCTACCTGTCTTCAAACCAGTGTGTTGAAATAATCCATTCCCTCTAGTAAGAATCAAACCCACAACCATCACTCTCATTGTCAACTGTTCCAGTATTTCCACTTGTTGACTCAGTTCCATTAGGTCTCGAGAGGTATTGGGAGAGTATTAGGGATGTTTTAAATTGTGTAAGAGGAAATTTTTAAAAATATATTATGTAGCGATTCCAATGAACGGGTCGGAACAACGCGGAGTGGTTACGAGGGTGTGCTTGGCCAGTAATTAGTTAACAAGTAATTAGGTAAATGAGGCTACATTCTTGCATTGGAGCTTTGCAAGGAGAAGAATTTCTTTGTGGCAAACATGATATTTGACCGAATATAACTTCACATATTATATATGGGCGGACGAAAGGAAGGAAAAAGTATGAATGATTTAATCTTAGTGGATCAGCGTATTCGAAGACAAGGTATATGTATACATAGCAAGTGCTTAGGAGTACTGATCTGAGAACAGACCAATATCTAGTCATTGCTAGAAATAAGGGTCTGCTTGTAGTTTTTAAGTTAGCGATTCATTTTACGTACCATAATCCCAAATATTAGGCGGAAACTTGGAGAACGGAATATTATAACACTAAGTTAACTTTGCCTACTCTGCCATATACTGAATACGGGGAGAAACTAGAAATAAATAATATTATTTAATAGAAAATACTCAAATCAAAAAATAATACTGCTAAACATCAACTACATATCATATCTATGTAACATAGTTTCTAAGAAAATATTAAAACTTTTTTTTTAAATAAATCATCCAATTTCTTTTTTCCATCTCCTTTTCTCTCATATAATGATAAATAAGTGCTCTGGCCGCTCGATATCAAAAGGATCGCTGAAATACGATAAACCAACAGTAAAATGACGAAAACGACGTATTTATGTAGGCTTATCTATTTAATTTCTAAACTATTCACAAAACTAGTACGAATTAAACACACACGGCCGATCCGCGAGAATTGGAAACGAACATTATAATATTTAATTTGATAAAATGTTTATTTGCTGGATAATGTTAGAAAAAGTGGTTTTTTTTTTTCATATAAAATAAAGAAGATAATAAGTCATGTCGTATTTATGAAAAAAGAAAGATGAATTTTATACGTTTTAATATGAAAGGAATAAATTTGAAACATTATTTCAAGAAATTATATCATGTCACTTCTTTCACTACACTGTCACTATAAACAAAAAACAAAGAAAACAAAACAAAAGAACATTCAAATCAATTAAGAGCCTTAGAGCAATATTGTTTTATGTAAAATAGTAGCGATGAGAAAGTTAAGATACTTATAGATTGTAGATCAATCACCTTATTTATATAAATATTAATGGAAACGGTAAATAAATTATTATAATTATTCATATAAATTCTTTTTATCATAGCGCATAGCGTTTAAAACACTCCTGAAACAACACAAACTGGTGAGAGGAGACTCCAGACTCCAGTTTTAACTAATCTTCAACTCTAACTTGCTGGACCGAAGTAGTAATACAAATGCGCCCAATAAAGAATGGAACTCAAAACTCACAAACATGTTATTTCAGATAATTTTTAACCGTGCTGCTATGGTACAAATAGTTTTCTATGGAACTAGCCTTAACTTACAGCCTCGCCCCCGAGGTGGTACAGTGGGTACTGTCGGTTACATGGATAAAAAATTACATAAAAATTTCTGAGATTAGCGCGTTAAATCAAACAAACTCTTTAGCATTATATTAGACTATAGATAGATTGTGTAAAACCTACACAAAAAATATTAAAAACCGTTGTGGCCCGGTGGCACAAGACTGTAGACGCGACGGTTGTGGGTTCGATTCCCACTCGAGGAATTGAAATTTTAAGTATTTTCGTGACCTCGCTTAGGTTCCCTCTGCCTAGTCTGCTACGTGCGGGATCTGTATTATTAATTCGTTATAGAATCGTCCCATACTTTAATGATATTATCAAAACCAATAAACACAAGCGCAGATAAGACAATATTCGAAGCAAGTCATAAAATTTTAATGATATCCGGCATATTACTTATAATGTATGTATGTCATGAGTAAAACGATTCCAAAGTTACATGAGCTTTAGGATTTTGCTGGACCGAGTTTGATTAGAATTTCGGCTTTTTACAACTATTTATTTATAAATAAATAAACCAACTTATATTTATACTAACTTATATATTACTATAAATAAATAAACTTGTTGCACAGAAGAATTATATATGAAATAAAAATAAATTGATTCAGACATTCAGATATCTGTTTGATATATAAGATAAATTATATAATATAAGTGGGTATATATAAAATATTATTATAAACACTAGAGAAAATCTAATTATAACAAAAGAAGAACAAATAATACCATAATCCATGTTATTACGAATATGTTATGTTATTTTACAATAAATAAAATAATACTAATATAACTTAAAACATCATCTTATTTTTTAAAAATAAATAGAATTTACTATAATGTAGGCTGTTTTAGTTACACATTATATTTTTATATAGAGTCAAAAATCAAGAGAAGCAAGTCTCACGTTATACATATATAAATCAAACCCACGAAACCCTTTTTTGTATTGTACATCAAAATCACAAGACCCATGGTCTTTGAACGTTTAAAAAATAACTTATAGAAAGAAAATATTATATAAACGTATTTTAACCTCGCGCTTTCAAACATATATTTTTTTTTTGTTACTTTATAACAGCGACAATTGATTAGGACGCGTCGGGTGTCGTGTCGAAATCTCGAAGGATGGCCTCTTAAATTATTAATTATGAAAGGTTCCGTATCCAGAGTGACTTTTGATTTTTTTTTTGTAATTGTTTGTTTCGTTTTTTAACCGATTTCAAAGGTCATAAACATAATTTAGTTTTAGTTGCGGCAGACGGCAGATGTGATAAGTATATTCTGGTGCACTAACTAATGTTCCACTTCAGATGGTCATTGTAATTGCAAATAAGTATTTAAAAATATCGTTATAGTTTTTTTTTTCAGAATTAATTTGGGCTGTTTGTTATATGTAGTTTTGTTTTGTTTAGGACTTGGGACGTCTTAATTGCCTATTAGTAGGTAGTATATACTAATTAAAATATTGGATTAATATTAAAAGTAGATTTGCATAAAAAATGTTATAAATTAACTATATATTAGTATAAAGAGATCGTACGACTGTAAACGTGACGATTGTGGATTTGATTCCCATTTGGGGCAATGAAATATATTATAACGAGGTAAACCGCGGCGTTGAGTTCCGCTACTCAATACACATGCGCCAGGAATTCCGCGGGAAGTAGGGAACATGAGTGTCATAATGGGAAACAAAATGTGAAAACACTAGGTTTCCAGGTTCCCTCTGCCTTACAGCAATGTATAAAAATAATATTTAAAAGGTATAGAAAAAAATATTGTCACCTCTGCCCGTCGCTATTCAAGAATATTTTGTAACGTCTCTATTTTAATAAATTAGCAAACATAAATTTCCTTAATTCGATGAAAGAATAATTAATAAGGTTTGTGTCAAAGGCTCCGACGTTTGTCACAATGACGTCTCCGCGATATCCACTTTGGGGGTAATTTATGCGTTTTTTATACACATTTAGAATTTTTCGCAACTTTCGCTTGTTTACACAACTAAAGTTTTTTTTTTACGAACGGTATTTTATTTGTTTTTTATTTTTTTTTAAAGATAAAATATCTGATACATATACATTATTCCGTGCATGTACAATATAAAGATGGCATCTAGATTTTATACGAAAAGAATTAAAAAGAACAGTTGTCTTGAATTAGTTCTAATATATATTTAAATCTTAGAGATAACGCCGCTGTTAACGTCTCTATCAGTGATATTTAACCTAATCTTATTCCATTTAAAACTCAACTATTTGGATAACAATATTAAGATGTTTTTAACCATTTTTCCCACAGTTTTAGCTTAAATTTTAATATTATACTGCTATTTAGTGATTTCAGTTTAAAATTTTAGATATGGCGAGCTTAGGGCGTGTTTCTTGTTAGATATTAATTGTTCGAACATTACCTCTTGCTACAGCGACTAATGAATACGGAAATTTAAAGTAAATTAGATACAAAAGGTTAGTCTTGTTAAGTGCTTTATAGTCGACAATCGTTGTTAACGCTTACACTTTCGTTTTTATTACAACATACATTTCAAAAACAAATAATCTATAAAAAACATGCATTTAATTGGAAAAAATAGATGTAATACAGCATCCATTCTCGTGTTTAAACCTGTGGACCATTCCTCCAACCATCCCTAAGCTCGAGAAGTCCACCGTCATCACACTACAATGCCGAATCTCTCGTTGTTTATTCAATAAATAGTCGTCCGCGTCTCGTCAGTCCCCTGTCGACTCTTTCTGACCTTATTTTGAAGCACATCGGTAGCATTTGATAAGGAGATCATTTGAATTTTTATTAAAGTTTCTAGCATAGATATTGACATTTAGATAGTACATTGGATATATCTGTTAGTTTGTTTGTTTTCTAAGTAAATCTTCCTATATATATATTTTTTTGTTTTGAAATAAAATTAAAAATATATATGTACTAATAATCTTAATATGAAAATATGACTTATGTATGAATGTACGTCATAAGTATGCATTATTTACATAGCTATAATACAATTCATCACTAATATATATTTATTATTTTCACCTTGTTTTGGAGACACCTTTTATTTTGTATTTACTAAATGTATATATTTATATATTTATACGGAAATAATGTTATTTATTTTAGGTTTTTATACTAATATGTCATGACATATGCCGGACTAGGAGCATGGACTAATTATTCTATGTGACTATTATAATTGTGATTCAAAACTTCACACGATAAAATACGCGTCGAGTTACGTCGTCAAGATAAAAAAATATAAAATTGGGCGAAAAGTGAGAAATAGAGCTATTTTATCCTCTTTAAATAATTCATATTAGGCATAATCTAAAATAAATTGCTATAAAAAATAATATATTAAAAATTAAAATAATAAAACACAAGCAAAGTCATAGTACAAATCCAATATATAACATATATCAATAAAAAAACAATAAAATCGACTTATTTGCCGACAAACCACACGAGTTTGATAAGGAATTAACACGGAAAAAAAACACACACACATACTATTTCGCATTTGATATTTATGTTTAAAATTTGAATTTTTATTAAAAAGTTGCTCTCGTTTCGTAATTAATATTAATAGTTACAACGCACGAACCTATAACTTGAACTCATAATTTGTAGTTAATTACTGCTCTATGTTAATATATAATATAAGTTACAATATACTTAATATTTTTTTATAAGGTACTTTTTCTTTTCTTTTTTTGGGCTCACGCCGTGTCCCACACGTAGCGGGGTAGGCAGAGAGGACTTGGGAACCTTTTGTTGAGATGCTTTGTTCCCATTAAGACACTTCCGTTTCTCACTTTCATCCGAATTATTTGCATGTTGAGTGATGCAACTCAACGCCTCGCTTTACTAGAGCGAGGAAAGAAAACATTAAATATTTTATCTCCGCTGTGGCGTTTACAAGTTCGCGCACTTCAAATTATTTTTTATTATATTTTCTAGCTTCACAAGATATCCCGCGTATAGCAGAGTGGGCAGAGGAAACGTAGGGTTAACTCATTGCGTGTTTAGTGGCGAAACTCCACGTCTAACTTTGTATTCTTAACAGAGAGAGGAATTTAAAATATTAAATAAAAACCAGAACCGCCGTGTTACATACGGCGTATACAGTCAAACGTTGTGCCGCCGCGCCACGATTGCATATTTTTAGACGGCTCGATTTCTTTTGTTGTTTTAAATATTTTTTTTTATGGTATTACATTTTTTTATATTAATATTTGTTTCTTTGGTAATATGACCCTCAAATAATTAATAAATGATAGCAATCAATGATAACGAATGTAGTGTATAGTTTTGACTTTGATCCGTCGTATGTAAGCTTCCGTAACAAATGTGAATTTTTACTTCATATCTCGAAAATTCCGCGAAAATTAGGAAACGCAGTGTCTTAGCACTAAGTTCCCTCTACCTACACTGTGAAGACAAAAAAAGCCAATTTTCATATGTATCTATAAAAAAAGTGCTTGTAAACACTACAAAACATATAAACCAAAGCTGGCCTCACTTCACCCTTACCGAGATTTGAACCTTGACCCTTACATTTGCATGATACATGCCTATCATTAATATCCGCATTGAGCCGGTGGCAGCGCTCCAGGGCCCCTCGGCCGCTCTAAATCACACATTAGCCTATAAAGAGTCCGACGTAATATTTCTTACCGATACGAATTATTTGGTGGAATGGGACAAAACGCACCGCCGCCGACGACAGCCTCACGATTTATCGCGATTTGAATTTAATAGGATTTTATACAAGGATTATAAGATGTAGTACGTAGTTCTTACTTTTGTGTGTTCGTTTGTAATTATATTAAACGAGTTTGTTTTTTTTTTTTGTTTATTCTTTAATTTTTATGTATTGCCTTTTTTTTTATTTTTAATAGTAGGAGAGAGGAGAGGATGAACCAAATATTCTCTACGTAGAGACATTGTGGAGGTACAGAAATTTGTAAATCATTATTAAAATGTTGTTATTTCCTTGAGTAAGAATTAACATCGCATCAATTTAATGACGAAAACTTCGGCTCCCCATAAAAAATTACAAATATCGGTGATAATTCAAAATTACTTCAGAATTGCTTTTATTCTATTGTTATAATACTACCTACGTCACGTTAGATGGAAAGGCTTACTTTCTTCTTTATTATAGCATTCTCTTTTCCATGATAATCTTATGATCAAGAAATATTTCTATAATACAAGTCCTGTGGCGTGGAGTTCGGTCACTTTCTACTCAGCACGCAATGCCTTTAGAATTCGGTGAAAGGTGATGAAAAGAAGTATCTTAATAAGATCGGAGTGTCTTAACACTAGGATACTAGGTTCCCTGTGACTACCTTGCTTTAAACGGGACGCAGCGTGAACCTAAAGAAAAAGAAGACGGTGAACCTTAATGCCGCTCCTTAACGTAGCGGGTCTAAGCTATATAAGTGCTACAAATCTATATCCTAATTACTCCACTATAATACTCAAGACAAGGTGTACAAAATACCTTAATAAAAACATATATTAATGATAATGAAAGAATACATTTACAGTTCATTACATTATTTCTTCCCGAGAAACCAAGGTATACAACAAATTAAAACTACATTTGCCATTTCTTCTCTTTAATAAGGCCAGTCGTGGCGCAATGCCACGAAGTTTGATTGTAAAACCGACTGGTTGTGGGTTCGATCCCCACTCGAGGAGATGAAATAT
>DWAL01000031.1:0-18598 GCA_018230405.1 Heliconius hortense
TATTTTCATTTCTTCGCTCTGGTGTCGAGGCAAAGCGCGGCGTTGAGTTCCGCCAGTCAACACGCAATGCCTCCAGAACTCTTTGGAAAGTGGGAAACGGTGTGTGTTAACACAAGGCTCCCTCTGCCTACCCTGCTGTGTGCGGGATATAATGTGAAGCTGATTATTATTTTTTTTCAATTCGCTCTGTGTAGCATACAACTCAGTCTTAATAACGATAACACTACGTCGCTATTAAATAAAGAAATGTCTAAATTGCAATAATTTGTAAAATATTTAGCTGTGTACATTTCTTTTGTTTGTTTATTTTTTTTGTTACTTTATTATTTATATTTAACATGTAATTACTTAAACTGTCGGCAGGAAAGTTACTTATACCTTTTATACGGGATTAAAAACTAATATTATAATAGAAAAATAATATTGACTTCCCTCTCTTTACTTAATAATAATGCTTAATAAAACCATTAAATGTGCATTCTCTTCAGTAAAACGTTACTGAAGAGAATGCACATTTAATGGCTTTATTTGCATTTTATACAATTTATGATACGAAAATCCATGTATGTTTTTATAAATAAGTTGTAGTAGTAAGAAACAAGTAGCGCCAAATGCTACGGCTTAGAGTAACTTTCTCGCATCGTCCACAGTATAGTATATTGGGTGAGTTTAATTCCTGATTCGAGAGAGTAAACTATTTTCATTTCCTTGCTCTGATTAAAAGCAAATCACGAAACTCCACTGAAAACGCAATGTGTCGAAAATAGGTTGGGTGTTAAGTCACACTGTTTTCCACGAGCTTTTAGGTCTTTTTAGGTTCCCCCTACCTATCCCCATTGCTGCGTAAAAATAAAAAAAATAAATAAAGATTTTGGTGTAACATAACAGGTTCGATTCCAAGCTGCAAGTGCAAACAAAGCTGATGCACACCGTATACCACAACCACACGGTGACGCTGCCCACGGTGCGCGCGCAGGCCGTCCACGCCGTCTACAACCTGTTCGCGGCCGTCATACACGCCGGCACCACGCTCGACTCCGGCCACTACTACACGCTGGCCAAGGACAACGACACCTGGCACAAATACAACGACGACGACGTCACCTTCGCGGACGAAAACCATCTGCACACGCTGTCCCGGTCCAGCACACCGTACGTCCTGTTCTACAGGCGCACAGACATTGAGGAGAGCACCGCCCCGGCGCTCAACGAACTCCCGCCCAAGATACAGGAGCTCGTCATGTCGCACAACAAACAATATGTGGAGACTGTGCGCAACATCTGCCTAAACCGGCCGTGACGGTTAAGGTCAGACAAATACATCGACTTTACGGTGTTGGACCACGTTGACGAGGAGTAGTCGTCACGCCGGTTTATTTTCATTTGTGTCGTTTTCGTTTTTGGTTCTAGCTCAGGGGCCATCCATAAATTATGTCACGTTTTAAAGGCAGTAGGGTTTTTAATTTTGTAGCATGGCATTTCAAAATATGATAGGTACATAATTTTGGAATTACTGTGTTAATTTAATAATTTCTAAGTGTAAAAATGTAAAATATGTGGGGGTGGTCTCACGATAACGTGAGCTATGATAAAGACGGGGGACAGGTCAATAAGTCCTGAGGCTGTAGTGACGTAATTTATAAATGGCCCCATACAACGCTGTGCGTACTGAGCATACCATTGCTCTTTGTTGGCACCACTTGTAGTATACGCCATGCGTGGCGCCCCACGCACCTGTAAGTTTAATATCTCATTAATTTATCAGTATATATGATCTTATATCGTATCGTATAGTAGCAAATACATGTTATGCTAATATTCGTGATGTTACTGCTTCATTCGACGTGACCCCTCTGGTACATATGTCGTTATATAATAAACGCTATTTCTATTATTATACTGCATATTTGTGCATGTTGTTCGGTGGGCACGCCTTTTCTGATTTTATTTATATTATTTTATGAATTTCTTCATACCCCCATTACTGGGGACTTATTCCTCAAAGCGGATTATTAGTCAAACATTAGAGAAATGCTATGATGGTCTATTATAGTATTGTTAAAGATTTTCTAACAATGCGACAGGTTGTTATTATTATTATTATTATTACGCGTTGTTTGGGATATTTCTTATTAATATTAAATGTCTTCATGTGTTGGCATATTATTGATAAAGGAATTTGAAGTGTAGAATACTAGCATGTTAAGATTTCTGTGTGCATGCATGAACGAAGTCTCGTGCGAGTAAAATTAAACGTTTTAATAATTATTGAATTTATATAAGCGTAATTTCTTGAATGGATAAATATATTTACTATATAATGACATCAAATTAAATAATAAAATATTTTTTATATATGTATTTATTAACAATTATTATAACAATTCATGGTTGATATAATATGATTATATTAGGGGGTTTAAAATAAGTCAAATTATTGTTATCAAAAACTGCTGATTTAAACTCTCGCTAGTTACGGAGAATGTGCATTACTTCATTTTATTAGCATACATTATATATATTTTTATTTATTTTTATCTATTTTCACAATGATCTATTTGTTCTTTGTTCTTTCTTCTCTATACTTACCATGACAATGTTAAAAAATAAAAAGTTGTTATTCTTTTTAAAATCAAATTGGTTGATTTACCATTGATTTTGCTTACACATGTAATTAGTGTAAATATGTAAATATATATATTTTTAAAGAAATATATATTGGCTTGTATAAGTTACTTTATATAGCGTTTATAGAATTCTTATATTTATTGTTTCACAAATTACTAAATAACATCTATAATCATTGTATCCTAGCTTAAACACCGAAAGAAGTAAAATTATACATACAGTATACATACATCATACCATTTTTACCGTAATATGGTTTTTTTTTAATAGTTATTTTATGTTAACTTTTAACTAGTTTAATATTTGAATGAAGAAATCCTATGTTTTAGTAATATATAATGTAATAAGTGTCAATTCACACATTACATCTAACGGTATATGAAATTTTAGTAAATAGTAGTACATTAGATTATAATGTGTTACACGCAAAACTTTTTCAACGCAACGTTATTTATTTTTACACAAGTTTGATGACTTTTATCACTATACAAATATAGATATAAGCGTTTTTAGTGACCTTAAGATTCGTTTATAATTTTAATATCACAGGCACCTTTATCCAATTTCAAATAACATGGCGGTTGACGCGAATGTATGAGAAAAAGTTCTGTTTGTAACATATGCATAATAAATATAAATAATATTTAATCTGTGTACTTTTAAAATTCTATAAATGTTTTAAATATTACCAATATACACAGATAAGTAATTAATAATAATATTAATAATAGATTCGATGTGATTCCCTGTTTCCTATTTAATGTATGGTACATTAATTAACGGATTAACATTCTTGTGGCCGTTTTAATAAATATATTTTGCGTGTAATTTGGAATTGACAACTCTCACATTTATGGTACTAATGATATTTGTTGTTGATCACTCTGAGACAGCTTTAATTACAAAATACAATATTGTCTTTTTTTATATATGAAATTATAATGGCTACGTTTACACGCACGCTAACTGATAGTGTGCGTGTATAAAGATATTTTAAAATAAAATAGTACTGACCTCTAAGCATTTTTTTTAAAGATTCAAATTGTATATCTAAGGCATTTTAAAATCATTTAGTTTTCTATGAATTTCATTACATTATTTAAAGTACCAGATTTAACGTTGATTTGCTTTTAACTAAACGATATTTTGAACAGCTGAACATCGCGAAGGCTGGTTGCGGGTATACTGATTCATTATAATGATTTATATCTATATATACCTGTACATATAATTCTTTCAGTATTCGTGAAAATGGCGGACAGTATTATATATATTTTGATTGTTAATATTGTCAAAACTACTATGCATGATCTAAATAAATTATTATATATTGTTCCCATTTTCGATTGAATGTGGTTATTTTTTTTTTTACCAGGCGTCCAACAAGTTCTTTTGTTCTTTTCAGTTGTATTACATAGCATTTTGTTATAGCGGATGACTCTTTATGTGTAAAGAATAATAAGTATTACATTATGTTTTCGTAGGTGGAAAACAATTAACAACCTTTATCTAGTAGAGTTATATCTAGAGTACGAAATCCTATGTTTTAGTAATGTTACAAAATATGTTTGATTGTGAATTAAATTTAATAAACATCCATGATAAAATGTTTTATTTAGTGTTTCAACAAAAGTGCTGGCAGATTTATTATTTAAAATTAATTCTATTACATTTTTATGATTTAATTTGTTTCTAATAATTACTCTTTTATACAAGCTTTAATGGTAAAAAAAAAATTATTTCATAGCTGAATATAGGGGATATAATTTATATATATTGGCGCGTAGCCTTGTATGAAATTTCAATTATTATTGTTATCCTTACTCTAAGCTCGTTAGGTCCTTATTTTAAACCTTTAGAAGTATTCATAAACTAAATCTTTCGCAGTAATAAAAATATCCAATTTTTTCCTAGGTATAATTATATAGTTTTTTAACTTAAAAATATTCTAATTACATGATTTTATGATTACAGTTATTGTTAAAGTCCTATTAATCTACCTCCTAGATTATTTAACTTTTCTGTAGCAGTCCGCGTTATCGATCTGATTATGGATGTTGGAATCTGAAAATAAAAAATATACTTAAATGTTGTCTTATAATATATAATTAAGGTATACGTCTTTAAATTAGTATTTTTACGCATTAAATTTTAAACGTTATATTTACATAACATTTCAAATTCATTTAAATGCTGATTTTTCTTATAAAGGAAGAGGAACAGTTATAGACAAATACAGTACAAACCGCGATGTCTAAGCTGAGCTTTGCTTTGCTTTGCGTTTGTATCTGTGTTCTTATATAGTGTAAATGTGAGGTCGGCAGTCAAGCGTGGCGCATCTTTTACATCATTCATGCTTGGCCTAAACCCATTTTAGACAAATCTCTTGAATAAGCGGCGTCACAAACTGTTTTTTTTTTTGTTGCATTTGTTAAAAATTAAGATGATGAAATTAAATTAACCTAAAATCGTAGAAACAATACTTTGTGATAATATTATGAAATTTGTCATATTACCTGGACGACGACGATAACAATGAACATGATTTTTAAAATATTTTTTTTTCAGGCTCTTCATTGCTCATTATTCATGTAAAGGCAAAGCTCAACTTAAGCCTCGCAAACCGGTACTTAAATAGTTTATAAGTACATATGTTGTAACAGTATGTACCTTGGATATAAGTTGTAAAATAAATAAATCATAATAATTATAAAATATGCATACACAAAAATAACGTAGTTAATTATGAATAATACTATCTATATATTTCTAATATCATATTAATCTTGACTATTTCATGTATTGACGTCCCGAGTGTCGTAACCGCCGTTTCAATGCGTATGTATGTAACTTAGGGGGCGTAATTCAAAACCGAATAGAATTTTCATTATAAACGAAATATTTCTCAATATTACCTAATTGATATAGTAGTAGTATTGGTTGAAATTGATAATAAAGTAAACTTTTTTTATATTTTTCATGTATCAACTTTTAACTATTGTAATGATTTACTTGTTACTACGATATCCTGTCACTAACCTCTAATATTGAGTTGAAAAAATTTGATATTCCTTCGGCTCCTCCAACAATCGCACGACCTGCATTATAGAATTTGTCCCCATTGTTTCCATACTTTTCATCCTCTCTAATTGTATCAACAATTGGTTTTGGCTGTAAATAATAATATTTATAAATATTTTTTCATAAAAGCTAATAACATAGTATAGATACTTAGTTTAGATCTCTACTTTACGCCCTTTTTGAAAACGTAATGTGTCAAGTGATGGAAATCATCGATTGCATTATCTATCACAAATGACAAACTGAGGAAATAAAAACAACCTATACGTATATTAAAATTGTTACTGATTTCATGGAATATATGTATATGAGAAACTTTAATATTGGGGCTTATATCAATGTAGAATCTTAAATATTGATAGATATTTAAGATTTTTGTTTGCTCGTGCGCTTGTTACGCACGCTAATCTCAGTAACCTTAACCGATTTACTATTATTTTTTTTAAACTTCCCTTAATATGTTTATGTTTAGTGTCTATGTTATTTGAATTGGTTCATAAATAAAAAAGTTGTGTGAACATAAAGTATTTAAAACAATAAAAAATCAAATCAGCTTCACGCTGTATTCCGCCTACTAAAAAGAAGGCAGAGTGAATAGTGTTGAGACACTCCGTTCCCCATTGTTCGCCGAATACCGAAATCATTGCGTGGCGGAACTCATATGTTAAATATATGGTTAAAATTACCTGAAAGATGCCGGCGACTATATTTTGTGCATTTTCCTTCACAGAGAGCACTTTACTACCATAGCCTTCTGTTTCTAAAAATGCACCCTCAATTTTGGTTACAGGATTAGAAAAAAAACCGCCCCCTGTATTTATAGAACCAACCTGTTGGAACAAATAAAATAGTTATACTAATCAAAAAAATCTTTCTATACATCAATGTAAGTAGGTATGTAAATTAGAAAACATTAGAATTTTAAATTTTACCGCTGGATATTTAGGATTTAAATTGTCACTGTATACGCTATTGATATCGTAACTCCTGCTAGGTATGAGGTTCCCAGAGGCCGATTTGTCCTTTTTACTTGAGCCAGGGTGATTTTCTCGTTCTAAAGGCTCAGCTATGACTACATTAGAAGAGGCCCGAGGTTGATCGTACACTGGCAAATCGATTCGTATTGGGTCGTCTATTGGCATTGATATAGCACCCGCTACGCAAAGAAGAAAATAGAGTGACGAATTCATCCTGAAATATTAAATCAGATAATATTATTTTTGTAAAAGTAGTAAAATACCGTACTGTATAAGGGAGTTTTAATTCGACGATTATTATATAAATAAAGTATAGGTAATATATAAATACTATATTTGACTACGTCACTTTCTAACTAGTACATATGTCAAAATATTATATTTGAAGGATTTGCGATTTTTAATAATTTAATTAAGTTTTATCTGAAGCAGATAAATTCGAGATGGATACAATGCCAGATGTCGTAAGGTGTTTCGGAACGTTTCCACCAAAGTATGCCACATATTTAATTTCATTGTTCGGATTGGCATCTGGAGGTATTGGACTGGCGGGGATCGTTCTTTATGGATTGATAGAAAATGCTCTATTGGTGTATATAACCGGCCGTAATGTAGATGTGGATGATACTGTGAAGAAAGCAGTACTCTTGTCAATAGGATTGGTATCCTTGATGCTGACAGTAGCCAATGCCCTTTTATTTATAGGAGCCACATCTGGATCCCCGGGCTCTCTAGCAACAGGAGTGTGGGTGCTATTAGCAATGTGTATGATTTTAATATGTGCCGCCATTGCTGCACCTGTCTCTTGTTTTTTCTTGAAATCCGCATGTATAATTAAAAAAGTATCTACATCAGTTATGGTTTTAGGGTCCCTCGTGGTAACTGTGTTTCTTGAAATTTGGCTTTACTTTTTGGTCGTCGTCAATAGCCATGTGTTGCAATTATGAGTAATATATATATATAACGTTGTCGACTCAAGTTGGATGATATTATCAAACTGCTTCTAAGGAAGTGTAAAGATTTTTTATAAACAAGTTCCTAATTATTGTTACTTTTTTTAAATGAATTATAAAAGTAATTTTTATATTTAGTTAATTTCTGTAAATGTTATTAAATTTATAGAAATTTGCAAATAATGTTATCAATTTTTTTTAACGACTTTCATTTATTTATATCTAAAAAAAAATTGTGATAAGTATATAAATACGCAAAATGCATATAACATTCTGTTACATTGCATAAACAAAAATTACTAACATCATGACCACTTTAAACAGTCATTATCTAAAAGAAAAAAAATATTTAAAAAAATATACTTTTATACCTAAGGCAGGTACGCATATTACACAAGCTAAACTGAAATACAGTAAAAAAAAGCATTCCTTAACTTTTTTTTTATTGTTATTATTCATATAATTTTTATTATTTTATAACACGCAAACCAAACCTAAGAGCACCCTCTTAGGCTCCATTCCATTCCCTAGTGTATTCACTTACAGATAAAAATTCTTATTTGAAGTGCAAAAAAAAAGCGCTAGAAAGTTGCTATAAATTCTATACAAAACAAATCGCACGTGCTGTATGAAGTAATATAGATACTCACTTGTTAGTAGTGGCCCGTCGAGCACCGACTGAGACGCGACTGGTGTAGCGTCAAGACCTCCACTTTCACCTTACGTCAGAGAGCCTTGGCACCAACGAGTATGTGCAAGGGTCTGACTGTATGAGTTCAAGCTACATGTTGCAAAATAGTTTTGTCAACTATTTAGGTACATTTTACTAGGATTATGTATGCGAAACGAATGATAATAATGTTGTTAGACTAAGGATGCTACGGCAATAAGCCAAAGGGATAAGTATAGCTATATAACCATATATAAATTAATACATAGCATTGCATTTAATATTGTGAAACACGAAAATCATCAGATATTTTCTAAATATCCGTCCCCCACTTTCTGCTGGATTCTGGAGGCATTGCGTGTTGAGTGGTGGAACTCAACGTTGCGCTTTCCCTCGTTACCAGAGCGAGGAAATAAAAATATTAAATATGAGTAGGAATCGAACCCACAACCTGTGGCGTTTACAGTTGCACGCTGTTGCCCCTGCGCCAGACTGGTTTCAAGTAGTAGGTAGGTAAATAGGTCATACATTTTTTTAGGCATCTTGAACGACGATCTGCATCATGCTTCGTTGATTTTAGACCCTCAGCCACTGTTTGTTATACAACAAAGTTATTATAGACGTTTTAAATGAGTTTCTAAACGCAAGTGGTGAATGTTAATATTTAAGCAACGTTAAAATGGCCACTTAAAAAGGAGATCATTAGGTTTAATTAAAATACTAACGATATGGACAATATACATTTCATCAATTGTGTTATTTTTTTTAGTTTTTAAAATTTAAATTTGTGTTAAGAAATATGATTAGCTAATGGGTCAATAAAGTCATAATGGCAAACAGCTGTTACTGTTAGTATTGGTGAGTTAAATTATATATGCGAATTAAGACCTACCCAATGAGGAGACCTTCTAGATTTTATTTACTGTACTTAAATAAAAAAAAAATACAAAATCTCAACCGGTGAATACCAAAAGCACTCCTTTGATAAATAGTTACCGGAAAATCTCAGTGTAAATAAAATATACGAGATTATGTTACTATAATTTTATTTATTAGAATAGATATAAATGTTTAAAATTTAAATTGACGATATATAAATGAAAAAACGTTGGCCGTCAAAGATGACATTAAAGTTAACGTCAAAAACCTTACTAATATTAAGTTTCTGAAACGAAGGAAAATAAATATTACAACTATATTTCAAAATGTACTTACTAACTAATAGTGGACTTATAAGGTATTGTCGGTCTCTCTGGAAATGTTCCTGTAATCAAAAATATCCACTTAAGCAAGTATATTTTCAAAATTCAAGTAATGACCAAGCAGACAAGTTGATTCCGATTAAGTCACATGCAGAATGTAGAAAAAGACATCCGTTATGCGCATTACCTACTTTGATCACTTGGACTCAGGTTCGTTTTCAAAAAGACTATCCAAAATTGCATCGTGATATAAAACATCCCAGTTTTGATGACTATAGAAAAGAAAAGTTTAAAGATGTTAGCACGACCACATGGCATTCGGGAGATGAGAAGTATGGTTACACGTATGTTGTTGGGTTTTTTGGACTTCTCTGTGGAATGTATGGTTTAAAAACGGAATTAATACATTTCTTAGTAAGTATGAGTGCACCGGCTGACGTTCTTGCATTAGCTGCTATAGAGGTAGATATTACTAATATTGCTCCAGGCTCGTGTAACTCTTATAAATGGCGTGGAAAACCTCTTTTTATAAAGCATAGAACTGCAGCAGAGATAACTGCAGAAGCCAATACTCTATTGACAGCTTTAAGAGATCCTGAGACCCCTGAACAAAGGACAATAAAACCTGAATGGTTAATAGTTATTGGAATTTGTACTCATTTGGGTTGTGTGCCAGTGCCTAATTCTGGGGATTGGGTAGGAGGTTTTTATTGCCCCTGTCATGGAAGTCATTATGATAATGTTGGAAGAACCCGTAAAGGACCAGCACCTCTAAATTTAGAGGTACCACCTCACAAGTTTCTCACTGACACTCTTGTCGTAGTAGGATAACATGATAGTGTGCTGTTTATTTGCCTTCATAAAAATATGTGATAAAATATGGTTTCTTACTAATTACTACTTATTCACAAATGACAAATAAGGATATTTTATTTCTATTTCGCAAAACATAACATTTAAAGAATTAATTACAGTTATACATCATTTTTTATCATTCGATATACATATATACAGTACTTAAATAGTTAAGACTGATTTGAAAATATTTTGCTTACCTTCGTCTGATAACTAAAGGACAATTTGCAATTTAACTAAAATACACAATAAAAGAAATTAGTCAGACATTAAAAATCGAACGAATTAAAGTAAAAACAAATGTTTTAGTTGCTTTATAGATATTTATTTAGAAAACCTATAAAAATTTGAAGCCGCGCCTCTTGGACGTTTTCCGAGAGGTGCTGATTCAAATGCCAGTCCATTGAATTTTACTGTGTAAAGTGTGTAATAACACTTTAAAAAGGTTGAAAATATTATATATAAATACATGTTTTATTTTTATAAAATAATCAAATATAATTTTTACATTGTTTTAATGGTATTTGTGTTAAAATGTAATTGATACAGATAAAATATAAGAGCCAAATATTATAAATGCTATATTGGCGGTACCTACAAAACGTCAAATCATAAATCAATGTCATTCCATATAATCTGTGACATAGTTGATAGTCTATCTCAGACGTTCTGCCAACGAGTGTTTTGTATATGTTAATTTATTACGATATAATATCCGGCTACATATCGATTATTGGTTCCGGAAAAATACTTTAAAATGTAAATTTTATAAAAATTTATATCAAAATATTTAATTCATGTGTATTGTAAAAAAAATTTGTTTTGTAAGATTTTTTAATTCAAGAATGGGTAGGCTCAATAATTCTTTTTTGTGGGGAATACTATTTGCATCGGCGACATGGAGTGTGGCATTATATTTATACTGGTTACTAAATATGAATGGTAAGTCCTACTTAATTACCTATAAACTGTTCGGTTTCAAACTTACGAATGAGTTCAAAAATTTTTATACTTTACTTTCACTAATGTTTCTAATACCATTGCAACTATTATCGCCTTATGTCTACAAACATTACATTAGAGAACCAAGTCTAATGGTTTAAAATCAAAATATTTACTTAATGTAATAAAATAATTAGATTGTTGCATCTTATATAAATATTATGAATCTGAATTATATTTTTAGATTTCAAGATATAAGACTCAAAAGTGACTACATTTGTTTGCCATTCTAACCATACCATTATTTGTCCAATTTGTCTGTCATTTATATTGATTATATGTTTTTTTTCTCATGGTTCAGACTGTTTCCCTTTATATTATTGGCAGTTTTATGGCAGGCATAGGGAATCTTATGTTAAAATACTTCAATCCCCATGCACCACCCAATTTTGGTGACATTGTGTGTGGAATGGGGGCATTTATTAATGTATTTTGTCTTTGTTACCAGAATCAGAAAAGGAAAATAGTTCCTTACTCCCTTTGAGTACATTTTGAGCCCACAACTGTTACAGTCAGGTGCTACGCTACAACAGCCTCTATGTTTTATATTGTTAGTTTTATATAGTTTCCACCATGACATACTTCCAACCATGCAGATATTATCGGCATTCCTAATTTAATAATTAACTCTTATCAAAATAATCAATATTGATTAATATTGTATAAAAGAGTCTAGCTCTAGCAGGACAAGTATGGCAAAACTGTGCCAATATTTAGTGATCTTTGGGTGTGAAATGAAACTGTTTGTCATTTTAATAATAATACTACTGGCTGAAAAATTTCATGTGATCTGAATTTTACTGAATTTGAACATCTATAAATGTTTTAAGTTTGATTAACACAATATTTTTTGTACAAATATATCTATGTAAATGTGCTTTTTATCTCTTGTTAACATGTAATAACTAATTTTGGAAATTTGTAATGTGTAGAACGATAGGTTACTATTATAGTTACTGCACTGTTTTGCCTATTATAGTTCAGAGAAGTCATCATCTTATCCCACGATTTACTTACTAACACTCATAAGTTGTTACTATTTTAGGAGAAAATGCTATTACTAACACTGAGAACAGAATTCATTATAAGTTAATAAATAAAGAAGAAAAGGACCGTATTAAAAACAATGATAAATCTATTGCAGCATTGGAAGGCAAAGATTTATTATTTGATAGCCCCAAACAAAACAATGATAAACTTGTCGGTAAAATGTGGAAGTATCAAAAAGAAAAGTTGGCATATCAAAAAAAGATCATGCTTAGAGAGAAATTTGCAAAACAACTAGGAATTAAGAATGTGGCTCTTCCAGATAAAAGTCTAGGTAAATAGTGTTTCGGTTCAAACATTTTGATGTAATGTAATAAAGCAAACAGATTTAACTCATGATCGACACTTTCAGATACTTCCTAAAAAAGAATCCTATAAAGTTAATTAATTTACGTCTATCATAATGATACTGTTCCTATCACATAATCTCAATTTGTTATAAAATCAATTAAAAGTATTTATTTTAAAAATAATAAATAAAAATATTATTTATATTGTTATTAAGTAATTGAAAAATATAAAAACATATTATAATATACAGAACTCTATGAAAAATGGTAATAATACTTGTCATTATGTACGAGCATTTTTGCCAAGAAAATATTATTATTTTATCGATTTATTATTTTTTGCTAGAAAATCAACTTGGATTAATACATAATGCTGAAGATGTTAGAATTCGTGAAGCTGGTTACAATGTGCACGCGTTCAATACTTTGATATCGCAAAGAATTGGGAATCATAGAGGACTACCTGATACCAGAAATAAGTTGTAAGTGTATTAAATACGTTCACTTTAAAAGTATTTTAAATAATAATCTATTTAAATTTTTTAATAATTTTTGCATGCTTATACGAAAAATTACAGATGTCGCATACAAAGGTTTCCAAAAAAATTACCTAAAGCTTCAATCATAATTTGTTTCTATAATGAGCATTTTGAAACGCTGATGAGATCGGTTTACTCTATAATAGACCGTACCAAGTTAGCACACTTGAAGGAAATTATATTAGTAGATGACTATAGTGATATAGAAGGTTTACATGAAGACGTGCAAAAGGCAGTAAATGAACTCAACTCAATAGTGAGAAAAGAAGAAGAAATGTTAGAAACTAATAATATAGAAGGAGAAAACTTGGTCGATTACATAAACGATGACAACAATAACAACAACAATGAAAATGTTAAGAAAACAACAGATTCGAATGCGAGATCCATGAAAGGTTTGAATATACGTCTGTTGAAGACAAACAAAAGAGAGGGGCTGATTCGAGCTAGGCTGTATGGGGCTGACAACAGTGTTGGAGATGTAAGTTCGAAATTATATATATACAATAATACAAGCTAAACATGTTTTTTAACATAATTTAATACCTCAGTAGACCATGGTTGTTGTTGAGTAAAGAAACTCAATGCATTAATGAATGAATGTATTATAAGAAAATCTTGCACTGTTTTTATGTCATGAGGCCGTCGTGTCGTGGCGGTTCAGCGTCTGACTGTAAACACGATGGATGTGGGCTTGATTCTCCCTCAAGGAGTGAATTCTTTTCATTTATTCGATCTGGCAATAAGAAAAAGCGGCGCGGTGTTGAATTCCGCCACCGAACACGCATGGCTTCAAACAAACACAGCTTGAGAACAGAGTGTCTTACACTAGGTTCCCTCTGCCTATCTTGCCTATATGCGGGGTACAAGGGGAGGTTAAATAAATATTTTAACTGACTTCTTACTATTAGATTTGCTTATACGCACGTGTTTGCATCCCAATGACAATACAAGATTTTTATAGAATTCACCTGACATTTGCCATACATAGGGAAAAATATCGTTTTTATTTTTAGTTTAAATAGCTATTTACGTTTTATATAAATTTAAATATAGTATAGGACCCTTATTAACTTACTTATTTATAAATCTTAGTGCTGTATAACTGTATTTTATACCAGCTAACCTTCTCTTGTGGGAGGGAGAATAAATGTGTAGACGTACAAATGTATGTTGATATAAAATTAAATTGATTACAATATAAATATAGGATCAAAATTGTACATATATCATTCAAAATAAAAAAATAAATAAAGCACGTATTACTTATATTTTGGAAATTTTGTGTTTCATTTTAGGTTCTAGTATTTCTGGATTCGCATATTGAGGTGAACGTGGACTGGTTGCCACCACTTTTGACCCGTTTGTCGGAGGGAGTGGACGGTGTTGCAGTCAGATATTCACCGCGAGCTGTGACACCAGTGATAGATGTTATAAATGCTGACACATTTGAGTATACACCGAGTCCACTGGTCCGTGGTGGTTTCAACTGGGGATTGCATTTCAAATGGGATAACTTGCCTAAAGGAACATTGAAAGGTATTTTTTTTTAATTAATGAAATATGAGACATTTTAGCTTGGATTTTTTTTTTTAATAATCGTGGCGTTTATTTTACTAAGGAGAATTTTATTATTATTTCGTTCTAATATTTTTATTTGTTAATATATACTTTTTTAATTATGTAAATGGCAGTAGCAAGCATTCATAGGGGAAATGAATTATTATTTAATAAAATTTTCATGTCTTCGTTAATATTTTCGTTTCATTCGTGCTGGTAACTAAGCAAAGCACGGCGTTAAGTTTCGCCTGTCAACACGCAATACCTCAAAAATCGGCGGCAAGTGGGAGGATAGAGGGGTTCCCTCTGGCTAACCTGCTATATGCGGGACAGCCTGAAGCTATAAGAAAAAGAAAGTATACAATAAAAACATTATTAGGGTGATTGATGATGAATAATGGCCATGTATGGTCAGGTGAGAGTGTACATGTAATAAATCTTTCGGTGTCAAGATATATCACCGAAAGGTTAATTTTAATAACTACTAAGTAATAAAATATGTAAATATTCTTTAATATCAATATTACTTTCAATATAATATTTATAATTTCATACAAAATAACATAATGTTAACATTAAATAAATAAAACAAATTACACTTTATTGAATAATTGGAGGTTATCAAGTCAGGTTAGGTACATACATTTATTTAAATTTATTAATTGCATTCATAATAAGTCACAGTGGCGAACTTTGAAAGATAACGATTTATTAAACAACGTAAAATAGACGTTATATAGTTTTTTTAGTTTCACGCTGTATCCCGCACATAGCAGGGTAGGCGGAGGGAACCTGGAAATCTAGTGTTAAGACACTTCGTTCCCATGGGGACATTTCCGTTCCGCTTTTTCCGAAATTCTCGAGGCCTTGCGTGTTGAGTGGCGGAACTCAACGCCGCGCTTTGCCTTAACAACATAGGAAAGAAATAAAAATATGAAATATTTTATTTCTTTGAATGGGAATCGCACACCTGTTGTGTTTACAGTCAATTTATATAAAATATTCAGTCAATATTGTTTGCTATGTTGACTTCTAAGAATTGGCCTACCTACATTAGAATTGATGAATTCGATTGAAATTGATTATCTTCACGTTTTCGCCGCATGCAGGCCAGGCAGATATAGTGGTCCATTTATAAGTCGCTCCGTTCCCCACTTTCTGCCCAATGTTCAAGACATTGCGTGTTGAGTAGCGAAACTCAACGCTGCGATTTGTCTACTAGAGCGAGGTAATGAAAATTAATTCCCTATAATGGGAATCGAATCCACAACTGTCGCTTTAGTTCATACCATGCTAGTTCATATTCAGAAGTTTTTTGAAAATCAAAGTCAAAGTCAAAGTCAAAAATTCTTTATTCCATAAAAATGCTTAACATTTGTTTGGACATGTCAAAATTAATTTTATAAACAAAGAATTAATAATAAAAACTGCACATTTACGAAAAATCAGCTTTCTATTTCGTAGATTTTTGTAGATAACAGTTGGGAAGGTAGAATTAACAGTCGGTACCCATTTAAACCATACAGGAGAAGAGAAGATTTAATTGGTTGAAGATTGGATCCTTTGATTCTTTGATTTGTATTTTTTTTCATTTTGACCAAAAAGTTTGAGTGAAACGAGATCTTACAATTACTAATTTAATATAACAAATATTTTTACAGGCGATGAGGACTTTGTTAAACCAATCAGATCTCCAACAATGGCAGGTGGTCTGTTTGCTATATATCGAGAATATTTTAATTACATCGGCAAATATGATCCTGGTATGAATATTTGGGGAGGCGAAAACTTAGAAATGTCTTTCCGGGTACGTATTGTAAACATTTACATCAAAATTATTTGCCTAGATTTTATCACAATATATAATATGTTTATACTACTATACGGTAATCAAAGCACTTTGTGAGAGAGCATACAAATGTAACCCTATGTGATCCTAGAATCTAATTGGTAGAAGAGTACACAAGAGCGACAGCACCTAATGGGTTGATTGTTGTCTTCATGCAATTCTGTATTCAATAATTGAACGCGACCCTTCTGCTACTATTATTCTGCTATTTAGTTATGTATTTTTAGTTACGTAAAAATAAAATTTTCTTATTTACATATCCTTTTCTATTTATTTTATTATTAAAAAGGTTGGAACATTAATTGACTATGTAACACATTAAAACTATACCGAAAAAAGGCAAATCGAAAAAAGGTATATATAATTATATTATTAAATAAGTTAATTATGATTTAAATTAGGGAATATCGATGAATTTATTTTTATAATTATATTTTCAAATTTTATTAATTTCAAATATCAATTTAATACATGAGCAATACATGTATAATGTCCAATTTACTTTTTACTTTTGTTGTTTTTATAAAGTTTCTTGTTTTGTTAAGTGTAAAGTTGTTTTCTGATTATTTTCTCTTAATTATATATATATTTTTATATTTTAAACCTCATGTTTTTTTTAAGTATTAGAAACAATATTTGTTTGTTTATATTTTGTCTCAAGCCTGAATGAATAGACTACACACATTAAAACTTTTATTGTATATAATATATTGGACCTGGAAAGACCATCAATTTCAATCGCTCATTTACCAATGACTGTCAAACTCATGAATGTATATGTAACGCTTGTGGGTATGATTCCCACTTGAGGGGAGTAAATATTTACGTTTCCTCGCTCTGGTGACGAGATAAAACACTCATACTCAATACACAATATCTCGGAGTTTGAGCGGAAAGTAAGAAAACGCAGTGTTGAACAAACACTAGGTTCTCTCTGAAAACTAAAAAAATATAATCATCTATTCTTTATAGATTTGGATGTGCGGTGGCATTCTAGAGCTGATTCCGTGCAGCAGAGTTGGTCACGTGTTCCGTAAACGACGGCCTTACGGTTTTAGCGAAAAAGAAGATTACATGCTGCAAAATTCCATGAGAATGGCTCGAGTGTGGATGGACGACTACGTGGTAAGATATTATTTTTATGTATATTTTGTATGTCATTTAATTTCGTGACAAATGTTACGTTGTTAAATCTTTATTTATAATAAGTTTATGAACATGCATGAACTTAAATTAATTAATTTTAATAAATTACCAAAATGCTTATTTAATATTATTGGTCAATACTATAACAAACATTTGAAAATTATGAAAAATATATATTTTTATGGTATAACTAATAGAACTTCATAATACACAGTAAAAAAAAAACATAAAGCATTGTACCAAAAAAAAAAAAACCATTTGATGATTTAATACAATCTTTGCACATAATTTTTCTGATATATAGTAATCGCCATTTCTATAAATGTTATTTTTTTAATAAAATCAATCTCTAATAATACAAAAACAAAAAAAAAATCCTTTGATTGAGGATCAAAACAATAAACATCGCAAATACTGACTGTATTTGCTTACTGTACAGTTGCGTTAATTAAATTGTATATTTTTATATTACAGAACAAAGTGATAGAACAAAATCCGTCGGCGGCGCACGTTTCCGTGGGCGACATATCTGAACGTCAAACATTACGGAAACATCTCGGATGCAAATCGTTCAAATGGTATTTAGACAATATTTACCCAGAATTAGAAATGGGGGAGGATACTGTTGCCAAAAAGAAAATAGCCGCGTTGAATGATCCGGATAAAAATAAATTTCAACCGTGGCATTCCAGGTAATTGATTTTAAATTCTATAAACTTGAATATTTTTTTAGCTTCACGTTGCTTTTAAACATTTTTAAAGTGTTATTCCATACTTAGGAAAGAAAAATACTTATTTA
>DWAL01000032.1:0-18141 GCA_018230405.1 Heliconius hortense
ATTTAATTCCTAAGAAAGTCCAGGTATTTTTAGATTGCCTTTTTGTAAACATTTCTCTTATTCTATTTTGACTTATTCTATTACTATTACAGGAGACGGTAAATCGGATCCGAGTCTTCAATACATCAATGAGAATTTGTCGAACGAACTAAACACATCTCTAAAGAGAGTTATCAATGGCTTAGTGGATGAAAACACGGATAGCAATGATGGTATTTTGTTTGTTTTTTAGAATTTGAGTAGAGAGAGAGAGAGTCTCTTTTTCTGCATATAGTAGGGTAGCTCAAAATAATTTAGCACGAAACAGTATGTTTGTCATTTTCTGCTTAATTTTTAGACTTAGATTATTTTCATAATACAAATATATCACCTTAAAAATATTATTATTTAAAAAATAATGTTTTTTTTATCAATATATATTTCAATTAATTATTACTTACATTTGGCCAATATATGTATATATTTATACATATACATATTTTTTCATCTATATATACATATTATTTAATATAGCAATGACCATATTTTTTGATGTTTCTAGATAATGAAGAAGAATATGACCATTTCAACAGTGTACAAGCAATAAAACAAAAGGCCATGAGTAATACTGTCAATTCCATGAAACATTTACGAGGGGTTACGGACAGGTAATCTTTTTATTTGTATTTTTTTAGTTAGCAGGGAGAGAAACTAGTATTAGTGTTACACTCCGTTATCCACTGTGCTCCCAAATTTTAGATATTACTTGTTATATTTTCTCTTATTTTATACTAGGACACTACAGATTCTTGGTACATACCATTGTTAATATATTATTAGTATTAGTATTTAGTTTTCTAGGACGGATAGGACTAGGGTTTTCTTTTAATCAGCTTCACGCTGTATCCCGCACACAGCAAGGAAGGCAGTGGGAACCTAGTGTTAAAACACTCCGTTCCCCACTTTCCGCCGAGTTCTGGAGGCATTGCGTGTTGAGTGGCGGAACTCAACTCGACACCAGAGCAAAGAAATGAAAATATAAATGTAAATAAATATTAATAATATTTTTTTTACAGGGACACATTACAATCTTCACCCATACCAAAAAGCGATCTTAAACAACCTGTAGGCAAAGTGAAAAGTGTAAGCCCAACCAAACCAGTCACAAATTCACCTAAAAAACGAAAAGCACAAATGCGAAAAGGTAAAAATAAAAGGCGAAAAATTAAAAACAATTCTCAATCAAATGATAGTGACGCTGAATTAAATTTGGACAATTTTGATAAAGTTAGCGATAAAGGTAACGATGAACAGACAATCAATATTAGCTTAGAAGCAATACCAACTAATGAAATAACAATAAATACAGATAATAACATACAAATCGAAATTATAGATAATATGGTATCTGACTCTGATAGTGATGCAGGCATAAGTGATAGTGACAGTGCCAGTGATGTAGATAAAATTGAACAAATATTCACTAGCGAAGAGGTTAGGGAAATGGCACACGTGCAAACCAAAGCCCCCATAGATTTGTCCAAAGCCAGTAAAAGGACTCGAAGAGATATACCCATAATTGAATCTAAACCCCTCGTGAGAAAGAAAGAGAAGCAAGATTGCAAACGGAACAAAATAAAATCTAAGTTTAAAAAAATGGGAATGTTGCCAGTCGCTAATTTTAAAGAGCAAACCGAATGTAAAGTTAGAAAATCTAAAACTCAGAACAAAAATCATAATAATAGATAACATTATTTTACCCACAGAGTACCTACTAATAAATCATTGAGAAGATTGTTTTCTTAAGTAATAACGACATTGTAATGATAAGTCTATGAAAACAACCTATTTACTATAATATAATAATTATGTATTATTCTGAAAACGTAAGGACCTACAACCAAGAAGTATGTTAGAAATATGATCTCAAGTATTAAGTATCATCAGCATCTAGAATGCGATTAAATCAAGCTTTTTCCCGCACAGCAGGGTAAACACAGAACCTAGTGTCAAGACACTTCTTTCTCCAGAATAACGTAATTCAATGCTGTGAATTGTCTTGCCAAAGTGGAGAAATGAAAAGAATCATTTCCTGGTAAGGGATCAACACATAAGCATCTTGTACACAGTCAATCGCTGAAAGTAGAATTAAAAGTACTTCATATTTATTACTGTAGTCTAAAAATTATGTTAAATAACGGAACGTGGGAAAATAAAATAAATTAGTTCAGTACACATGTTTTATTATTTGTAGCAACATTACCTCTATCGTCACTCGCTTTATACAGTTAAATTTTCAATAATAAACAATTTCAGTACTTCTAAATTGTAAAATATACAGATTATTAAATTTATATATAAACAGAGCATTAAAGGCCATTTTAATCTAACAAAAAATATTTGCAGTAAATATTTGAATACTTACAATGACAATTCATTCATTTAATTATTATATATATTATTCTAATGTTTTTTTCGTATTAATTATACAATAATCATGGCATCAACACTGGCATTATAAATGGAGCTGAGAAGCATTTAAGTATTAATTACACATTCTTGATACAAACTTAATACTAACCAAGGCAAGTGAAGCAAAATAAATAGTGGACTTAAAATTAAACAATTTATGAAATAATATTATAGTCATGTCTGAGTTAGTCAATTCATTAGGCCATGTTCTTAGATACATAATTATGCATAACATATTAAATACCACATAAAAAAAATAATGCTAAGTTCAGATACGAAAAATGCTGATTTTCAATTATAAAAAATATATATATTTATTCCATAACTGCTAATAAAATTATTTAAATAAACAATGAATTTGAAAAATGATGTGTTTACTACCAGTAAACACATTTGTATTAAATATATGTGTATAATTAAAGTTCATATGATTTTGTTTATTTGTGATGATAATTTAACGTTTTTTTGCAATTTTATATACATTATTATATCTCTTTGATAGAGAATATCTTTTGACTGAATAAATTTGATCAGTTGGAACTAAGTAATAATACAAATAAAAAAAAGGCAGCAATAAAATAATTTAATAAATGATTTGTACCATTTAGTTACCAATAATGTTCATCGAGATTTTAATTTAAATATTGTATACTTCATAGTAATTCAGATAAAAATAAACGTCCAAAATTAAAAATGATTTATGTTTTTGACTAGTTAGCCACTTAAGATAAATGTATATAAAATAACAGAAACAATTCTATATAAAACTTAAATTTTAAAAAAGAAAAGCAGCTGGTGTTTGAACAACAAGATATTTCCTAACAGTTGTTTATTTATTGAAATTTTTTGATAACTCATTTAAAATGAAGTAAACCTAAAATATCAAATTACAACAAATCCATTGTTTCTTATTTTAGCCTTTTACTATTCTTTACTTACTTACCTACACCTGTTACTTTAATTTACTGTAATGTATAAAGGTAAGGACGAACTTCTTTTATACAACTACTTCTACTACTTCTTTTATATAAATCTGCAAATACACCAGACAATGTAAAAATAGTTTTCCCACAAGAATTGAAAAGAAAAATTATTAATCATTAGTATTTCTAAACAAAATACTTAATTAAGATTTTATTTTTATAGATTCATGCTGAGTCCCGCAGTACCACTGGGGCATGACAGCCTGTTTCTTGCAAGATATTGGTATCCGTACATACTAAGTCTGGCCATAAATACTGTTACAATTAAAAATAACCGAATCACTGTGATAGCATTACATAAAGTAGGTATGAAACCAAATACAAGTTTAAAAATCCTCCATACAATGAAATCAGTGACAGATTTTTTTCTGTCACAAACAGAAAAGATTTCATTCACGTCACAGATATTTCATTTTCAGTCATCCGTCCACGTAGTATTCGTACGAAGAAGGCGATCAAAGCAGTAAGGGATAGATTTCGAAGAAATTCCATCCGAAAGCAAAAGATTTTATCTCAGGAACTGACGATAGCCTAGATCCATGTTGCGTATTTTAAAAGATGAGTTCGAACTTGCAGCCTATAAAGAAGCTTTCCAATTAGACTATAGAGTACGACGTTTCATAAAGCTCGATCCACCCGAATTTGGTTAGACTTCCCTATCCCGTACAGCCGAAATCCAACAAACATCCCCTAGTCCCTTCACCGCTTCATCCTTTCATCAAAAGCCAAACCCAAGCCCCTTTCTCAAGAGTATTAGGACAACCGATGTAAAGGCCTTTCTGGCAAAAGCAAAAAAAAACATCTGAGCAAGTCGCTTAATCTGAAAACGAACATTAAGGCCGCAGTTACAAACGCCATCGAACGCCTTTACCAGCTAGTAAAAGAATCGGAAGATGAGAGAAGAAAAGACGAGAACAGTAGGAAAAACACGGGTGAGCATGAAGGTAGAGAGAATAGGGAGTTAAAAAGTACAGGGGAAGATGAATTATGAAGACTGGAAGAGCATGCAGGTTTGTTGGGGAAGAATCAGGAAAAAAATAAGGAATTGAAAGAGGTAGTGGAAAAACCAAAGGAATCGCTCGAGAAGACCATACGCGAGTGTTGCTAGCGAGTGTAAGCTAAACGTCGAAGAGGTGGACAAGGATCTGCTTCCGATTCTCGTACGTCCTGGCGTATAATACCATCGCCGAGGTTGAATTTCGGGCCGAGGTTAAATTCTGCCGCAAGGCGAAAACACTTGACGATATGGCCCACTAACCGGCCATGTCGTCAAGTGTGTCCCTTACGCGCACGCTGATCTCCAAAAAATCAGAGTAGTGGACGTCTCCACACTCGTGCACCGCTGCCCACAGGTGCAGCCACTGTAAGGGACCCCACTTGAAGACCGACTGCGAGAGCTGACTCGACAGCGCAACACCATCGTGAAGTAACTATATTAGTGTAAAGGTGGAACGCGTTGATCACAAGGCGTTCAGCACGGAATGCCCAGTCTAATGCAAATAGGATGCGCTAGCCTGGGCCGGCATAGCCTATTGATAAGGGCGCGACTCTTTTTTCCCTATACGCCGGACACATCCTGACTCAGAATAATCTGCATGCATGTGTCGATGACGCTCAGTTTCATCCAAGGAAATAATGATGTAATGCAAAATAATTTTGCAAAAGACTTGGCGCCGAAAAACTGCTTTGGCCCAAAACTCCTCCAGCACTAAGTACTCGCCAATACAGGTTCGCGCGACTAAAAAAAAATAATCGAAGATCACTAATAGACTTCCTCACTCTACGACCAGATGAAAATATTATTAGCAAAACTTCATAAAAACCCGTTATTATAGTTTCCCCAGACATAGGAGGAAATAATACCTTCGAAGGAGTTCTTCAGCCAGCCTAGCTCCACAACGAATCACGCCGTTGTGGAGCTAGGCTGGCTGAAGAACTCGTCCTGTCCTTGAGACCACCTCGAATATGCTTTATATATTTTTAATGGTTTTATAATAATGTATTAAACTAACATATGTAATAGAAAAAAATATATATACAATAAATAAAAGTTGTTTGTAACAATATTTATAGCAAGACTAAGTATATAGTTAGATATAGAACTAGTATATTGAGTGGGAAGTGGGGAGCGCTGAGCCTAGTGTCTCCTCTGCCTATCCTGCTACGTGCGGGATACAGCGTGAAGCTGATTATTAAGCCAGCTTATATATATAAAGAGTTGTGGCAATACATGCCATATTCTGAGTGCTTGAGGTAACTCTGACCATATAAATTTTATAGATTACAATTCAAACCATTACGTCTTGAGATTAGCACATTCAACCAAACAAACTCAGCTTTATAATATTAGTATATAGATAAAAAACAATTTTACATTGCCTGTCACATTATATGGGGCGTACTAACAATTTGATAAATGGGCTTTCAAGTCTACTGCTACATACATAATATATGAATATTAAAACTAAACTATCACAATTGTTAACAACCACTAACAAATTTTATATAATTTTTGTTACTAGATTATTGTTATTACTGACTTTAATAAAATTTTACATTTTTCTTTTTGAAGAGAATAAAAAAAATAAGTTTATATATTCATCTTTTTTAATTAGTAATGGTTGTACATCAATGGGCTTCCGTAATATTAATTTTATTTTCATGCACATACATATAGGAGGCTAGTAAGAGAGAATCTGCTGTTAAGAAACTCTGATCCCGACTTTCAGCCATATTATATTTTACAGACATTGCGTGTTGAGCAGCGGTACTAAACGCCGTGATTTGTCTACCGGGGCGGGAAAATAAAACAGATTAAATATTATCTTCATGAGTATTCTTACTCACAATTAAAGCGTTTACTCCCGGACATTGTTCCACTGAGCCTTGAGGGTGTTATAATTAAATATAATTTTATTTTTCCTATACTGTTAACTTGTGTTATAGCAGAAAACCGAGTATTTTAACACTACCCTGGGGCAATGAATAGTTTTTTATTTCCCCTGCTCTGCCATACGACGCACAGCATTGAATTTCACCATTCTAAATTCTATGTTTCGAAATCTGACACTAGTAGATCTCAGAGCTGAGAGATATTTATAAATATGGACATGAGTGTTATATTACAAGATTTTCGCTGCCTCCTATCTCGCGGGAAATCGTAAATATTGGTTGATTATTAACAATAATCTAACAACACGTTATTTGTAATTCTGTAACACTCCTTATCTACTATGATTCTACCTAATATTCATTTACATATCAGAGTTTAGGCCATTTAAATATGTATTTGAAATTTTACCCATTACCTATTTTGTATTTTTAAATTCGTCTCGATTAAATAGTTTGGAATTTTTCTTTTTCGAAAATTAATTGCAAAAAAAGAACAACCACATATAAAAATTCTATTATTTTCTCAATTTAAATAAAAAAGGGAATAAACTTGTGGAATGTTGTCGATTTCTGTATAATAATAATTATATGATCTTTTTATCATATTTCAATTTGTACTGGTTCATATTGTACATTAATACTTCTTACTCTGATTTCTTCTTTCCTTGACAATTGTATGTCAAATTGATAATTTAATTTGTTAATTTGTTCGTTATTTTAGATCAATTTGAATTAAGAGGTAAGTTTTCTAACTATTTTCGTTTTTCTCAACTATCGCTAGCTCATCATCTTCACCTGAGGTGTTAGTTTTGGCATCACAGTGAGCTAAATTAGCTTCTGATGATCCATTGCTTGACTCGTGGGACCTTGGACTTATACTGGTCTTCCTAACATATAAAACATTTGAGTCCAACCTATTGTGCTCATTAAATGGCACCCCATACGCACTACCATCAGATATTCTATTTAATTTGTGAATTTGCTCCCTTAACTCACAAACTTGACCATACAATTTCTTATTCTCTCGCAAAATGGCGATGTTTTCCGTTTCCAATAGCTCCCTTTTACTCCACTGTATATTATTTTCAGATTTCAGTCGTTCTATCTCCATCTTGTTTTCTGCTATCTTTTCTTCTAGAACCTGCTTTGCTGCTATTTCATCTTGCAGTTCATTTTGTAACCGCTCAACTTCACTGTGACTAGAATCGGAACCCATTGTCCTATCATTGTGTGTATCTAACTTTGTATTATGAATATATGTTTTTAAGGACTCGATCTGCGACAGTAAGAAGGCCTCTCTATCTTTTCCTCTTTCCAAAATCTTGCAAGATTCGTCCAATTGTAACCTTAGTTCAGTTATTTCGTTAGTCTTTACATTGTCTATATTTGAAAGTTTATGAGAATCAAGGGAAGCCCTTTGCCGCATTGACGGTTCATTTGAAGCTATATAACCTATATTTTTTTTTCTCAACTCAACTCCATCTTCAGCTGTAATATTTCCCGACACGATTCTACTCTCACCTATACTTAAAAGTTTCTCATTATCTTTCTTCAGTTCTATAACTTGCTGTTCAAGATCACATTTCTCCGTTCTGAAAGTTGCTAACTCTTTAGAAAGTACATCAGCTTTATTTTTGAGTAGTTTGGCCTCTTCCCTAGCTTTGTTACGTTCGTTACGTACTTTGCTCCACTTCTCTCTCCAGTTTGCAGTACAGTCTGACCACCACCGCATAGTCTTTTCCATTTGAGTGGCCCGTGCTCGGGCTTCGTCCAGTTCTCTTTGATAAAGAGCTTCTTTTGCCTCCCAGTCAGTGTTGGTGTACCGCACTGATGTTGCATCATGGTCACGACTGCGGCGGTGACTGCCCCCATGAGAGCTTTGGGCCATTGTTTTTTTTCGACAACTGAAAAAAGCTGAAAGTTTATAAATAAAAATCAATTTGCAATTTAAAATGTTATTAAAATAATAGTATATAGACATTTTTTGCCTTCAAGAGTGGCACAGTGTATAACTACTAATACAATGGCTGTGGAAGTGATTCCCACTCAGGAACACTCTGGATCACTCTTTATCCCGCACACAGCAGGGTAAGCAGAGGGCAGATCTAGTGTTTATTTTCCGCCGAATTCTGGAGGCATTGCGTGCTAGAACTCAACGCCGTGCTTTGCTTCAACACTAGAGTAAAGAAATATAAATGTACACAAATATTTCATTTCTTCAAGTGGGGATCGAACCCACAAACAGTCAGGTTTACACTCACATACATGTGACCCTGTGCCACAACTGGCTTTTGAATTGAATTATTTAATATTTATATTTCCTCAATGGTAACAAGCAATGTCTCAAAGAAATCAGGAGATATGTTTTACACTACCCTCTGCCTATTCTACTACATAGTGGTATCCCACTGTGCTATCGCAAGAAGCTAAAGAAAAGTATTATAACTATTTTTATAAATTATAACATAATATTTTGACTTCCACTTGAATGAAATTAAGTCTATATGGAATATATTTTTTAAAAATATTGATAGCTAAATGTTTGCAGCATTATGGCCAGTTGTCCACCCCAACCTCCAGCACCTTGCCCTCAAATATGTCCACCACCACCTCCTCCACCACCTTGCATCGCAAAGCCCGTTATGAAAGGCCTTCATTGGACTCAGACAAAGAAAATTTTAGCACAGGCTATAATAGTGTCAATTTTGGCTGGGAGTTGTGTGTACTTTTTTATCGGAGCCCCAAGGAAAGCCAAGTACAAGGAATATTATACGTAAGTTCAAGTGTTAATATTATGTAATTAGTGGAAAATATTGTTTACACTGCCAGTCAAGTAATTTTTGACTAGCTAAATATACAATGCAATGTTTTATGGGATATAAATACTTTTTTTTTATTATATCACATAACATAAAATTATTTTGATCAAACCATCTTACTTACTTTTAGCTAATTATGACTATTGCCCATTATAAATATACAATATTTTCCTAGTAGCCAATTTGTTTACTACCCATATAAAGAGCAATTTTCAATAAATCATCCCATTTTTATAATGTTTTAAGTGATTTAACGGGTCTTTACACATATCACGATTTTTATCATTTTGTGACAGGAGTTTATGACTTGAACAAGTTTAAACGAAAGTTATTAAACTTAACAGTTCTTGTATATTTTAGAAAGTTCTAAAAATATAATTATAAATAAACAAAGGGAGTTTCTTTTTAACATTTGTTTACATAAACTAAACTGTACTCCCGCATAAAAAAAAAAAAACACTCACCTGTAGTATAGCTTTTATTGCATTATGTATATGCTTCACGATTTCATTAACTGTATATATTTTTTTTACATTGCAGTATTTTTTATAATTAAATTTATCTCACGAATAATGAACTTATTCAATTCTGTAAAATTGATAGATGCTTGCTTATAAATGCTTTCTGTCTGACACTATCTATCCACTCTATATTGATATTTTGAATCGAGTAACCATGAAAGTTAACTATCGATATTATTATTGGCAAGTATTCATTTTTGACTTTATGTTAAGGTGTAGCTTTATGGTAAAATCATGAAAAGCTATTAAATAATTACAGTGAAAGGGCTGAAAAGACAAGCAGCTGGTGCAATATACATAAAATAAATTAGAAAGTAATATACCGAGTCGTTTTTTTAAATATCTTTATTATCTGTTGTGTGAAATCCACAGGTAGCAAAATTTTTATTAAAATGATTAAATTGATATTAGAAATTTGATACCATACTCGAAGAAGACATTATAATATTTATTAAAATTATATTTATTATAAATATACAAAAACCTTAATATTACCATAATAAAATAATTTAAACTACAAAAAGTAATTTTTATGCTTCATTTTATTTACGAAATAATGTTGCAGGAGAGGAGAATTTGAAGATTGGGGAGACGAAATGGCTAGAAAAGGCTTATTTCAATCAGTACCGAAGGAATCCCTAAAAAACAAATAATTGGTACATTTTATATAATACAGAATGACATTTGAGATTTGTTTTGTCATGACTAATTTAATAATAAATAATTTCTATGTAAATCGCCTTTCATTTTTATTAAGATATATATTTGTATTGATATTTGTTAAAATATGTAATATTGTAAAAATCTTTGTAATCTAATAGTTGCTTTCAAATGAATGTGTTAAGTACATTCAATTTATATTATTAATTGTGAAAAATTAAGCTAAAAGTTATATTATAATTTTTATTCTATATACAAAGTTGAAATTTTAATTTAATTTTTAATTAATTTTATATCAACAGGAAGTGATTCGTGTCCTCACGTTTCGTGGCGGCAGCCAATTAAAATCCTCTATAATATTATATAAAAACATGGAGATTACATTCTCCGCCAATCAGAATAGCCCTGCAGTGGAGCATGAAAGATTAAATATACAACTTTGTAAGGAAGTATAACTAAATTTTATATTTTTTTATAGAGAAAATAATACTTTGAAAAAAAAAACATATACATAATTTACATCATTTTTAGATATTGTACACAAATTATATTTTATATTAATGGAAATACACATATTTTTTAGTATAATATTTTGATCATAAGACTTCATGTAAAGCTACGTCACGATGTTTGTCTACTTCGAGTCAATGCGCATGTCAAGTTGAAAATTGCAAATGGCGTCCGTTGTTATTGTTCGTACCGAATAACTATTTGTAAAATATATACTAATCTTTTTAGCGATTTTTCTAATGGACTGTTATACTGATGCGATGCTTTAACTTCTTATGATTCGGCGCGACGTGTTTTATGTACGTTTTTATGTGTTTTAAGTGTTTTTTTCGAAATCTATGTGTGTCATGCAAATGGGGTAAGCTGGAATTATCGGATGTCGCTTAGGTTGTTTTGGATAGTTTCAATGAGAAAATGGAGTGAAGTTCTGTGATCTAAAGTGTGAAAATGAAGCCTACATAAAGTTAATTAATGATCGCGTTAAGTTTAGAGGGAAACGTGAGACGGGAACGAGTATAATTTACTAATGTTCCATGCCGTGACTGCACTCCCCGTACATTTCAAAATGGCTGCTGCTCTTCACGATATATGAGCTTTGCGTCACTGAAACATAAATCAGTGATTTTGATTCGTGAAGAAATTCGCGTGTCGCTAGTCGGGTGATCCCATGTGAAAAGTCGAGTTTAACGAACGGACAGTGCCCCGGGAGAGCCTGGGGCGGGACAATAGTGGCGTATCATATGTTTTGGCAGTAGTGGACACTGAGTGACCATAGGACCGATATTGCCTTGCGTCCGAGCCCGATTGTAATGTTGCGCTTGATTTTACAGGATGATTTGGGACACGAGACAATAGAACTAGTGTGTTATTGAGCGGAATGTGACATTGTATGATAGGTGAGTTGATATATTTACGTTTATTTACATTCTGTGTGTTGCGAACAAAATGGACACATTGGGGGTGACAGGAGGTCGGCCGGCGGCGGCGGACGTGCCCCGTGCCGTGGTACATACGACCGCCTCGCATAAGTCGTGTAAATACTGAAATACGTAATAAAAACGTTGTGTAACACGTAACAATGTTTTGCCGACCTTGCTGGTCAATAAGGGACTGTTCCATGCATCAGTCATCTAGTGCGCCTAATTAGGGCTCCCTACGCAACTAACCCCCATTAATTGACTTTTTTTAGCTGTATATCAGAAAATGTTATTATTATTACCAGTCTTATTGGCATGGCAGTGTTTGTCAATAGAAGGTACTATGAACCTAAAGCTAGGTTATACTGGGCAACTTATTAACATAATTATTGTGTATTCATATGTTATTCATAATTTATTCTAATGATTTGATAGATTATCTTCTATCTGTATCATTCATTCCCATATTTATTACAATGTTGAATGTAATTGATAATAATTAATACTTATAGAAACTGTTGAGTTAAAAAAATATTTGATTTAAGTTATTCTAAAGTATGAAATAATCAATAAAAAATATGTATATGTTTTTTTTACATACTCTTTTGTAATATTGATCTTTTCAAATTATTGGTTAGCAAGGTCAATCAAGGTAGAGGTTATTAAGATTTATTTTATGATGTAACTTGTAAATTACATTAATATGAAATAAAGTTTTATGTAGACTATATTTTGTTTATAAATCAATATTTTTTTATATTTTAGTAAACTTTTTTTAAGTTATGTCAAAGTTTACAGCAAACTAGCTTACTGTCAGCATCACTTTACCTAACATACTTTTACTTTTATCTAAAGATAAAGATATTTTATTTTAATAATGTATGGTATGGTTTATTTTATTTCATACATATATATATATATATATGTATATGTGTGTGTATATATATATTTTTAAGTATTTTTTATAGATGTGATTGATCTAGCTGAATAATTGAATAAAATAATACACAAAATATTTTAAACTTCACTACAACAGAGATTAAGCTAGTTTTTTTTTTATATAAAACAAATTATTTTGTTCAAATTACTGTCTTACATATATTTATTAAATTTTCTTTTTGAAAAATCTTTCTATTATAAATATTATGACAAGGATTTTTTCATATTTATTACAATGACTAGTGGAAATATAGATACTTGAAAATAGTATAAATAATTGTTTTAGGTTGTCTAATCAATAAAAAGGCAGCTTCATGCTTTTTCTCACATGGCAGGGTAAGCATAGAAAATCTAGTGCAGACAGTTGGTTCATTGCATTCCACCTGGATTCCAGGCATTATGGCATACCATGATCAGACATGTGAAGTTATGGAACTCAACACACTATATCTTGCCAGGGCAGGAAAATGGAAATAATTCATTCCCCTGTATGGGAATTGTACCCATAACTTTTGTTTTTGCATTCAGACTTCCACAATTGCCTATGATTTATTCAATTTAATTTGAGAACTTGATATAAAAGATAGAATAAATAGTAATGCTGGTGTAACTGTATAAGTAAATGAAAACAAAGTTTTTTTTTTCCAGTATTTTATTATAACCTGTAAGCCATGTATAATATGAGGAAAGGGATTATCTGTTGGATAATTACATTAAAGGAAAAAAATAGTTCATAATATTTTTTTGTGAAACATTAATTAGGCATGATTATGCAATTTTTTTTATTTGCTTTTATAACTTAATTGTGTATTACAATATTTCCACTTCTTAAAAAAGTTTTAATTAAATCTCTCATTTGAGTTCTCAATACATATTGAAACTCTTTTACAAAAATATATAACCATTTTTATCTTTTGTCTACTATATATTAAATTATAATTAAAACTAAATTAATTTACTATATATTACTTTTTTAAAATAATATTTCTAATTATTAAAGTAACTAATATTATTAAATACATAATAGGCTCTTTCTATGACAGTATATATAATACACAAAATAAATAATGTAATAGCTAAATATACTTTTATTGGTATTAAACTTGTTATTTATTATGTGTGAATTTGCTACCTTCTAACTAAGTTGAGTTTACTTTTGCATCAACATGCTCAGTAGTCAGTTAGTCGATTAGTACTCATATAACATCCAGCCAATTTAACTAGGGTTCATGAGTTGTGACTGCCCTGAAGTTCACTGTAGATGGCTGTGATTAGATCATGGTCAAGACTTGTTGACCATACTGTAACTCCAGAAAGACAATATTTAAAGTAATAAAATCTTTGTTTCTTTGATTTTAACAATTTTGACACTTTTTAAGCTACCTAAAACATTGGTTTTTTGAAAATGTATAAAACTAAATACATGCAATTGACCTGGTTTAAGAGTATTATTTAAAATTATTTACATATATGAACATGCAGTGGGGAACAGAGTGCAATAACACTAGGTCCTCTTTGCCTACCTTGTTATATGCAGGATACAGCATGACTTATAATATAAAATACAGCTTCCCACTGTATCTCTCACATAGCAGGATAGGTAGAGGGAACCTAGTGTTAAAACACTCCGTCCGTTCCCCACTTTCCGCTGAATTCTGGAGGCATTGGCGTGTTGAGTGGTGGAACTAAACGTCACACTTTGCCTCGACACCAGAGTGCTAAAATGAAAATAAATATAATAAAAGATACAATTATTAATTATTAGCTGTAAGCGCACATATAAAAATTTTGACGTAGCTTGAACGGGACGGGAACGTATGGCTTAGTGGTCAGGGCGTTCGGGCGGTTTCCAAGAGGCACGGGTTGAAATTCCTCTATGTTCAATTTTTTATACGTTTTCTAAAAAAGAAAATATAATTACGTTTTCAATTTCAGCATGGCAGCGGACAGCGATGGGCCAGGCTCACCTGGCGGCGGTGGCGGCGGCGGTAGCACCTGCGGTGTGATAGTGACCTGCGAGGGCGACTTGCGCGACCCCCGGTTCCCGGCGCGCCTACGCCGCCTGTTGCGGGAGCTGCGCTCGCTACTCGCCGAGCCGCATCCGCACACGCTTAAAGTTAACAAAGTATGGGATGGTTTTTGATATTTGGTGGTGCTTTTTTGTTTTTTTTTCAAAGCAGGCAGAGGGAACGTAGTGTTTAAATACTCTGGTCTACACGCACCGCTCAATTTTCGTGACATTGTGTTTTGAGTGGTGGAACTCAACGCCGACGAACAAACTCAACACTTTGTTTTGTTACCGGATGGAGAAAACTGAATTATTTTTTTCCCCCAAGTAGTAATTGCACCCCAAACCGTCTCTTTAACAATCAGATGCTGTCCATCTGCATTGTCTGAGATAGAGGCAATAGACCGATTTTTTTGTACAGAGTCAAAGTTGATTGGCGTTATTTTTTATTATTTATATCAAGAGGTATTTAAAGGGGAAAAAAAGTTACTAAAGTAGGTTTTTGGATTTTATTTTGATAGAAGCTAGAGTTGAGATTTAGATTTTGGGGTACCATACCTTTTAAAGAAAAAAAGGAACGTTTTTAAGATCTCTTTGTTGTTTGTCTGTCTGTATGTCAAGAGTCTTTATCTCAGGAACACTTGGATATATCGAGTTGTTTTATTATTATTATTATTATTTTTTGTTTTTTTTTTTGTTTTTGTTTTATTATTATTTTTATATTCAAACTGTAACTGTGTACTCAGATCTATGGCCCCATTATTTCCTTTCTTGGTATGCTGGTAGTTCAAGTGAGGGATCAGAGAAAGGGCTCTGGCTAAGCTAAGCTGGTATTTCAGTAATAGCTTGTCCGGTTTTTTTGGACATGTTAAAAATTTACAAAGTTACTAAAAACTTACAAAGTAAAAATTTACAAAGTTACAAAAAAGGCTGAGAGAAGTTTTATAAACATTTAAGTATACTGCAATGGAGCTAAGTATTGCATTTCACACTGATATTTATTTATTTGTTTAATATTTTTGTAATTTTTATTTAGTCATCGTCAATTTTTTTTTTATTTAAATATTTTTTTGTTTTATACATATTTTTTTCAAACAGAATAGTTTAATGATCTTGGAGCATTATGTTATAAATTTAACACATTATATCAATCACAATGTTATTATAGTGATGCCATAAACAAAGACATTTTTTTGCATTTATATTCTTATTTTTGAAAAAAAAAAAAGGATTTTAATTATATTTATTAGTTCAATTATATAGCTTTACGTTTACTAATTAGCAAATTATGCTTGAGAGATAATTTCATTATAATGAGAAGAGTATAAATGTAGCATTTCATTTATCTATTAACAATTATAACACAATGATTTGCACTTTAAATTAAATAGAAGTAATATAAGAATTTCTTATTCTGGCGATAGGTATAATTGCCGCTATTTTTTTTTATTGTTTTCCTTACTTTAATATATAATTTTTTACTTTAATTATATTTAATTTGCAATCTTTTTATTTAAGATTTAATCAATTTACTATGCACTTTTTTATAGGTATAGTGTTTGTTGGCTTTGATACTAGTAGTGCCTGATTTCGACGACTTTACGAAAGTAATTTTCTAAGTATTAATATTTAAATAAATATTGATATAGGGTGTATGATCTTGTTAAAAAATATTAACGTAAATTTCAACTAAAAAGTTGAATGAAGTTGATGAACTAGGCATTCATACATTTTTAGGTCTATATATACGTCTCGTCTTTAAATTTAAAATAACTGTAAAAAACAATGTTAATAAGGATGGAGGAATATTTTAAGGATAAAAATGTTTTTCATTAAGATCATTTGAATTTCGTGCAGGATGCTACCATTGTATTATTGTGTTAAGCAATAAAATCGTAACCTGAACATTGAAAAGAGCAACTGTTGAGTTTCTTGCCGGTCATTCTTAACAGAACTGCCTTTCGAGCCGGTGATAGCTTTACGTTTATTGAACAATTCAAAGATGCTTGTAAAAGTCTATTTGACTAAAGAATACTTTGACACACAGTGCTCTGCATGATCCTTATTATGCCCGAAATTAAAAATATTTTCAAAATTAAGCTCAACTTTAAAAAAGTTTTTGTTATTAAGTTGTTAAAGTTTTCCTAGTTTTTATTTTTTATTTTTAAAAGCTTTAACAACAATTTATAAAATTTTATGTTATAATAAATGTTCCTAACTTTAACACCTAAATAATAAATTCGATTCCAAATCTATTTCTTTTAAAATACAACCAAAAGCAGCCCTTAGTGATATTGAAAAATTATTAATTATAATATCTGAATTTTCTTGATAAAACTGAAATTAAATAAATAATTGAATGATAACTATTTTAAAATCTCTCATAATATTAAAACTTATGAAAAAAGAAGAGAAATAAGTAATTGGTGTCTATTCTATTATTATAAATAATTGATACGTATTTGAATTGAAGTATTTGATGTCCGCGTCCTTCATTTATAATAAATTAAAGTGTGTTTTTAATTTTTGATTTATGGATTTTAACTTAATGTAAACATAAATATTATACGCGATGATTGTGGCTTCTTATTTTATATCCATGCTCTAAGAAGATAAAGTGAGGCGTTGAGTGTCAACACGCCGTGTCTCAAATTCTAGTTGAGAGCGGAGAATCTAGAGTATTGGTCTTAATCGTCTTTGTCTACCTTGTTATATTCGAGATAGACATGAAGTTAAAAAACAATATGACTTAAAAAGCAGTTTATTTAATGCCATTATATAGAGAAATTGTCAGGAAGTGATAAGCTAATTACATGACTAACAATAATTATTCTCCACTGTAGAATTAGATTTTCTGTATTTTTTTGTTGGTTTTAAGTAGTTTACGACACTGTTCATCGACTAGATAGAGTAAGGAGAAATGTATGACTGGACAAAGTTCTTGATATCAAAAGATAAGTAAGTTACCTACTTGATCGGTTTAATGACCCAAATTATATATAATCCTATCATCCAGCTTAGGGCTCTATCGTTAAGTAAATATTTAAATATAAACATGTATAGAAAATTACATGATTAAAACTTTCTATTACTTATTGTGTACTAATCGTGGCCCGCAGCTTTCTTTATATAGACTAAAAAATGGATTTGATAAATTGCGTTTTTTCCTGTTCTTGTAGAAATATCCAGAAATCCTCCCTTGATGGCCTCTGCTCTTCTCATCCTATCTACATGTAGTTTTTAGTTTCTTTAAATCTACTAGTTTTGTCTTTCAATCAAAAGTGTTATATGTATGGACTTTTCTATGTATATATTTACTTTTTCCTTTACTTTTTACATGTTTTTTGCTTGAAGCTAATATAGGCAAGAGATAGGATAAATATAGATAATTTTAAATGAAACTATTTTAACCGGATTAATCGCGTATATTTAAGATTATAC
>DWAL01000033.1:0-18082 GCA_018230405.1 Heliconius hortense
TTTTCTAAGTAAGTATTTTTCTTTCCTAAGTGTGGAATAACACTTTAAAAATGTTTGGAAATGAGATATATTTATTACCCCTCAGACAAAGCGCGGAGTTGAGTTTCTGAACACTGAATATTTAGAAAATCGGGCGGATAGTACAGAAGGAATTGTCTTAATATAATCGTCGTCGTAGCGCAGGGGCACGACTGGGACTAGACGGTTGTAGATTCGATTCCCACTCGGTGAAATGAAATATATTATTAATATTTTCACTTCCTCGCTCGTTTTAAAAGGAATGGAGTGTCATAACACTAGGTTCCCTGGTTCCTTCTACTGCCTACTACTAAAAATATATATATGATATGAATAATGTGTAAAATTTCATGCTTAATCTAGGAACAATGCTTCTTTTTATTTACTTTTTTTTATTTTTTTAAATCTTTTTTATCATATGGAGAATACATAGAATCCGGTAATCAATCATTTCGTCACTAAAATATATATTATAATTATAAATATTATCTTTAAATGTTATCTAATAACCTATCATATATTTTATTAAATGTGCGCTAGCTCTTATTTAAAATGTTTCGCGCTGTCAAAACTAACAAGGGTTACTAAGTCGCTTTAGAAACTGAGGTCACAGGTTCAACTTTAAGCTAAAAACGTTGTGTTTTGAAACTCTGTTAGTCTAAAATTACAAATTTTTAAATGTTGTTTAAATTTAAAAAAAATAGTAAATATTTTTGTAAGAAAATATAATTTATTTATTTGTCAAAATTGTATTACTGGATAAAATGTATTGCTTAAAATCTTTAGTTATAACAAACGAAAGTGAGAAGCGAATATAAAATAATACAAAGTAACATAATAAGATAAAGCAGCGTTGAATTCCGCTACTTATTCAGACATTCAAGCCGATATACAAAAGAGAACGGAATATCTTAATACTATATTTTCTCTCCCAAAGCTCAATAAAACACAAAAATATATATTTTAATATAAAATATCGGCAAAACTTTCAAAAAAGTTCTTTAAAACGGTAGCATAGATCCATTATAATAGACATGTTGCTGACAAATGTATTAAGTTGATCGATCGCCGGCAATTACCTTTGTATTTCGACTTCCGTTTCTAAAAAAACCTTCTAAATAGGTGACAACTCTGCAAAGCTTCTATCAGAATTGACTTTTAGCTTAATCTGTTTGTGTCGTATATAATAAGGATCGTCAAATGAATAGTACATTTGAGCAAATTTATATATTTTTTATAATTACCGTATTATCATATTTGCCACCAATAGAACAATATTTTTAATAGCTTGATAAAAATGTGGGTTCAAATCCCGCTACGTAAAAATGTATATATGGAGTTAAATTACGCAGGCGAGAAAAAGGCTTTTTCAAAAAAATATTTATTTAATTTTACAAAGAACCCTTCTGTATCAGAGCAAGTTGAAGACAAAGAATATTGATAAAAAATGTATATTATTTGATTCGCATTCGAAGGAACCAAGACGGGGCAAGACCACTTGAATTCTTTTCATGTCCTCGTACTGGCTGACAAAGCACGGCGTTGAGATCATTACTACACGTAATGTCTTGAAAATCGGGCGGCATTAGATACTAGGTTCTCTCAGTCAAAAAAAATTGTGAAAAGCTCACTTTCGCGTTATTAGAATATAAAGAAAAACAGTAGCGAAATGGTACTATAACAGCAGCTTGACTCTTTTTCCTGTGTAGACTTAACGTTTTTTTTTCTATCGTAGGCAGAAGTAACCTAGTTCTAGATTTCCAGCTCGAATTCGAGATTTTTAACGTAAGAGAATGGAGTGTTAATTCTTTGTTTCTCAAATCGTAAAATTCTTTATACAGAACATTTTTTAAGTTTTTTTTTTTTTTATTGGAGATCTTTAATTACCGAACTAAAAGAGTATGAAATTGTCGATTTACTTACAACATATTAAAGAGAGCTGTTTAACATATTTCGTCATCTAATCCATAATTAGTGGAACAATACCGTATGTCTTAGATATGGGGATCCATTGTGTGTACCACGTGGGTGTATGCCGTCATACAACGTCAAATTATAAATGTTAAGTAATATTCTTAGATTATATTTTTTGGGTTTCACGCTTTATCCTGTATATTGAGGGATAAGCAAAGGGGCCTTAATGTTAAGACACTCCGTTCCTTCCTCTCAATTTTCGGCGGAAATGAACACTGCGATTTATCTTGTTAACAAAGCAAGGTAATAAAAATAACTCATTCCACCGTATGCTAATCGAAACGAACAATGTTTGTTATAAGTTCAATTCCCAATCGGAGAAATTATTTGTTGTCTTTGGTACTCACGCTCCGTCACTAACACATAATATCTTGAAAATTATACTAAAAGTGGAAGTAGGAATATGTTAAAATTGGGTTCCCCCGGCCTACACTACTATATATGGAATACAGCGTAAATGACACAATATATTTAACTTCATATACCAATCAAACCTCGCACGCAGCACGTACACAAGGAAACACGAAAATCATAAAATCATCTTATTTTATTGATATGTAATAAACAAAAACATTTCACCCACGCGTACGACTGCATATATCTAGTTTATTAATACAATTTACAACCAAATGTCCCACAATGAGGGACCACACACGGTTTTTCTCACCGTTATTGTCAAATCAACTCGACGCTGTGATAAGAGCCATGAATCAAAGCGTTATACTACGGTTTATAGATCGGAGTAAGACAGTAGGGTGACCACTATGTTGTCGATTTTCTTTCAAGGGAATGAATTATATTTATTTTCACTCTTAGCTTATAAGACAAAGTCCGGCAGTTGGTTACGTCACTCAATACGCAATGTCTTTTCAATGGGACAGTGCAATATTAGAGACCTTGCGAATTGGGTGGTGAAGATGGAGTATCTTTACACTAGGTTCCGTATGCTTAATCTACTTAAGGCGGAATAAAGCGTGAAAATAAATATTTTGGTCAATGGTTTTAGTTACGGGTCTAATTTTGATACAAATGTATTGTATACAATTGAAATTATTTGATACACATGTACAATTTTAACTTATCTTCTGTAATTTAAAGGCGAGAGAAATTGCGTGAGAATCTCGCAATAGATAGAACCCATAGATCAGTCTGTGTATAATTTTCACATGTCGATACTGTGTTAAACGTTCTTATTGTAAAATAGTATACATTCCAATCGTGTCCACAATTTTCCTATTGTTATTTTTAGCTTCACGCTGTATCCCTCGTATATCAGGGTCGGCAGAGAGAACCTAGTGTTAAGACTCTCTGTACCAACTAAGACATTTCCATTCCCCGCTCACCGTTGAATTCTGAAGGAATTGTGTGTCGAGTGGCGATACTCAACGCCACGCTTTGCCGTGTTACCAGAGTATACTTCATACTCTCGAATCGAACCAGTTTAAGCTAAATTAGTAATTGTTAAATTTTACACAGTTTCCCCAAATTATTATAATAACATAAGGGCATAATAACATCATAAATTAATATTTTTTTTACAATTCAACGATTTTTTTTTACTATTCTTTTAATTAGTATAACGTATTGTCACCCTATATTTATCAGAACTTAAAGTACGCTATTGGACGTTATTGCAATTTATGACATACTCAACGTGATTACCTGATTAATAATTTCTAATTTTGCTTCAGTGATATTAGTAACAGTGTTATTTAAATTGCTTCCTTACCTACTAATCTAACATTTGCAGTGAATAGAAAAAAAATACTATACTATAAATTTTATCCAAGGTGGGTGACATTTCATTTGCTCAATTATTTGCTTTTTCAACATATCCAACTTTTGTTATTTCTAAATTGTTGTCGTTTCTATGCATTTTGAGTTCAGATCAATTAATTTCTTTTATATCTTCACCAATGTTATAATGAATGGAAAATATACAAATAACAGTAATTTGAATCAAACTACCTCCAAAACTACGTGAAATTCCACCAATAATGGCAACAAAAGACATATATACATACTCATTGATAAAAGTATAAACAATTTCAATTTTATATTTATATTGATTTAATAACAAAAATTGATAATAATTCAATTTACGATGTAAATTTAACTTAAACTAAGAAATAGTTTAAGTTTATGACGCTGTAATGGTTTAAAATGGGCAAGTAGTAAAGTGTCCAGTTTATTTATGATCCAAATATAAATAAATCGAGGTTTATTGTCTAAGACATTGATGACTGGGTAACTAATATACGATCGCCTTTTGAACTCATTTTTTAACTTGTTCAATTTATTTGGTCGTAAATTTTAGTGGGACGCTACCTTCGCAGTATTTATTGGTTGCCCAATATTAAGATTATAATCTAGTTTTGTCTAGATATATATTTGTTTGTTTCTTTTTTTAGTAAACTATCTGTAAAGGTCTGTACATGCGGAAGGTAAAATAAAAATATAAAGAATAGCAGAAGAGATTTATTAAAATCGATTTACTGTTATCGTTACTTGTTTTTCCTAATCTTTATGTTTAGCTTCACACTTTATCCTTCACAACTCATGGTAGGCAGAGGGAACCTGGAATCAACATGTCAAGACATTCCGTTCCCCTTAAGGCTCGTTCTCCAGTATCCGCCAAATCTGGAGGCATTGCATATTGAATAGCGGGATTCAACGCCAGCTTTGCCTTTTTTACAAGAGCGAAGTAATTAATATATTAAATAATGCATTTATGCCACTGGGCCACGATGGCCCCCATTTTCATAAATTATATCCTAAAAAAACGTCCTTTTAAAGTCCAGTTTGTGTTTCTATAAAAACTAACGACATTCCTAGATAAAGCTTAGCCAATTCTAAGGTTTCTTATTGAAATTTTTTTTAATTAATATGTTTAAATTTTTGAGGCTCTCGTGGCGCAGTGGCACATAGGAACGTAGTGTTGACGCGACAATTGTGGGTTTGATCCCCACTTGATGAAATGATGACTTCTTAATATTTCGATTGCTTCGCTTTGGCACTAAGGCAACTTTGGCTAAGGCTTTGGGCTCCACCCACAATACCTCGGAAAATTCGGTGGAAAGTGAAGAACGGAGTGTCTTCACACTAAGTTTTCTCTGCCTACTACTGAAACGCAATAATTTTTATAAATTATTTTATGTCACGTTGAATATTTCTCAAACATAATTACGTGTGTGTACCAGTCAAGTCTCTCTAAGTTTATCTAGGTCTATGGAAAGTACTAGTTTTATTTTGATGATCAGTGATTGAATACGTAACTTTGCTTTCTCATAACTTTGGAAATATATAAAAGCTCTAGCTCTAGCTCTATCCGCGCTCGACTTTGCGCGGGTATCCAGATTTAGCCGTAAATGTTACACATTTTTATTTCTTCGTTCTTATAAAAAGATGGAAATCAAGGCAGCGCTTATTCCTTGATGTCTCATAAATTAGGCAAAAAGTGGGAAATGGAGTATCCTACCACTAGGTTATCTTTACCGTGCCTTGCGGAAAAATCTGAAACTGATTTTTTATTTATATCCCTACAGAGTAAAAATTTCAAGTTCACAGAGTATAAAGTTCGAATTTGCCCATATTATGTGTACTATATATATGAGGTAGAATACACCCCAGTGAGGTTACGAGTTATCTAGGTAGCATTGCGATGTGTTCGTAAATCGAACTGTTTAGCGCGTGTCGCGGTCCGGGTGGTCGGTGATATCGGCTCGGGATGGTTTCCTACAGTAAAGTAGACCTATACTCGTAACTCGAAAATTGTAATATACTGTAAAAATAAATTATAAATCATCTTTGAATCTCAATATCTATTTCAATTTCAATATGTTTACAGTGTTAGACTAGAAGGGTTACGCTTAGAAAAGATAAATAAGCTTTTCCTAAGCTTTTGAAGCAGGGCATTAAAATTTCGTATGATAAGAACATGTGGGCAAAACCATATATTTAACTCACAAATATATTTGAATATGCGATTTGGAACGTTTTTGAATATGTGATTTTTTGATACCCGAAAATAAGGAACGGAGTTTCTTATCATTAGATTTTCATTACCGTCCCTGCTATATGCGAAGTTTAGCTTTAAACTAAAAAAAATATATAATATCATGGCTTGGTGTTGTATAAACCAATCCCCAGCATGTCGCTATAAGCGCTATAATTCTGCGATATCACATTGTGTGCACCGCACATCGCTAAGTGCCGTGCACCTAACAGCAGGTGTTGACGTGGAAATATAACAATTTACGATTAAAAAACTCAAGATTAATACTATTTGTATGAAATTTTAATATATTATTGATCGGTGTAAGAATTGTGGTTTAATGTTATTTGTTTTCGAGATGCATAGATAAAAATTATAATTGATGTAATTATGACTATGAACCAAGTCCACTAGGTTCCCACTAACTACCCTACTAGGAAAGCCAGCCAGCGTGAAACTTTTCACATGAACATGCTGCTAAGGTACCATCGACAACAATATATTTTTTTATGTTCACTCTGTACCACGTACATAGCAGGTCGTACCGAGGGAACCTGAGAACCTAGTCCTAACATACTAATTTCCTCATAAAAAATCTCAAAAGCTCACTTTCCGCCAAATTAATCAAGCGTTGCGAATTAACTGGCGGGACTCAACGCCGCGCTCAACCATGGCACTTGAGCAAAGAAATGAAAATCAAATATATAATTCCCTTGAATGGGAATCAAACCCACAATCTCACTTACAGCCGCAACTACACCACGACGGCCTCAGTTAACAAGAATTGTTTCTAAATTTTCAATAACATCCATTTAATATCACATATTACTCTAAAACAAGTTAAATTATAGACGTTTACCAGATTAAGTGGAATTTTATGGAACTAAAAAGCTTCGCCCGTATAACACGAATGTTCCCGATATTTAATCTTGTGTCTGTTTTCACGCACGAGTGTGTACATTACTTAGCAGTATAGTTCGTAAGTACATCGCAAGATAAAGCCATACATAGCCTTACAACTTTTCTAATTAGGTTAGAATATCCAATATACAAACTTGTTAACAATTCGGTGTATCGTGGCGTTTTCTTAAAATTATAACGGTATTTAATAAATTTTGTACCTGTAATAATAGGACTAGTATTTAAATTGGATATATTTTTAACGGAGTCGGATTTAAAATAAAACTATACAAATATTTTTCTGCAATTACGCTGCGTAAAATGCAGAAATTTGACAAGTAGGTTCTTTGAAGGTCTCAATGGGGACTTAAGGTTCCCAGGTTTCCTCTACTGTGAAATGTGCGGGATACATCGCGTAGCTAAAAAGTAATGCAACCCTTCATTCCCTGAAATGTAGGTTTAGTAGTAAGTAGAGGAAACCTGGGAACCTTAAGAAACTTCGTCCCCATTAAGACACTTCCATTCCATACTTTTAGCCAAATTCTGGAGGCATTGCGTGTACATTGGCAGAACTCAACGCTGCGCTTTGCCTCGTTACCACAGTCAAAAAGTAAAAATAGTAAATTTTTAATTTCCTCGAGTGGGAATCGAACCCAAAACCTGTCGCTTTTACAATCAGATGCTTGTCCCCCTGCGTCCCGACTGGCCTATTTACTATTATAAATTTATAAGCTGCGACACACACGTTAAAATTTACTAATTTATTACTAAAAATGACAAAATTAAACATTTTAATGTGTACTAAAAACATTTAAACAAGAATTCTATCACGCTATTTCATCAATCACGTTCTTAAATAATATAATCGTACCAGTATAAATCGAATGCCGAGAATATCGTAAATCTTTTAAATTCCCTGTATTTAAGAATTTGTGGCAGCAAAAAATTAAATCAGATTGGCTTGAGAAAAATAAACGATGTTGAAATATTTGGATAGGACTATATAATGTACATGTTCTTATTTTAAAATAATAAGGCTATGTTCTTTTTTCAGCTACACGTTTTTTCTCACAAAAAAGATAATATAAAGAGGATCTAGTAATTCGCACACAGCAAGGCAGAGGGAACCTAGTGTTAAGACATTCCGAATTCTCATTCATCGCCGAATTCTGGAGGCGATGCGTATTGAGTGGCGAAACACAATGTCAATATGGCAAATGAAAATATAAATTTAAATAAATATTAAAATATAAATTTAGATAAATTTTGTTATCACTATAAAAATATTATTATTCAAAGAAATAACGCTTTTAAGCATAAATAAACTATAAATAAGTAGAATTCAATAATCAATAAAGAGAATCGATATCGATGAATCGGCGGGAAATAGTGCGATACCTGGCTACGTAGTTAACCTAGGGTCGAGTACAACACTAAATTTATATTAGTGATGTCGCGTTAGATACGTTATCCCGCTACTGTACCCGAGATCCTTTGATAATAGCTTCAGTTAATTTGCTGCCGGAAAATATTTTTTTTATATAAGACTCATTAAGGTATTTTGACTATTTTTTCTCCATAAATTATTATAAAGAGTGAGCTAAACTTTCTCTGAAGATTAAATAGGTTTGAATGGTAGTGAATGGATTAGAATGCTTAAACTTCCTTATCTGTCCCTGGTCAGATTAAATAAAGTGTATTGAACTCCGCCACACCACACACTGTATCTTTAAAATGAGAAGAGAATAGGGAGCAAGAGTAGGTGACTCGTAAAAACGCCGAAGACGCACACTTTCTTTGACGAGTCATCATAAGTCAGTCATATGTTGTCAATTGGACCTATAAAAATTTCTCCTAACACACAAAGGTTAACCGGAAAATATTTATATTAGAGATATTTATTAGAGATAAGTTTGCCTTTGGCTAAGAATTTTGTAAAGTTTTGAAATTGATTATTTTTATATAGTGCAGTAAACGATAAATATGAGAAGGTCAAGATAAAAAATGCATTTAAAATATGCGGAGACCTTACTTATCTATTATAATGATGGGATGGTGCTAAGTATACTCTATCTGTTTCATATGACCCATGACACAAACTGTAAAACCTTCATAGAAGATATATTTATAGAAAAGTAGGCTTAAGATATATTAATCTTCAACCAGTTCCGCGTACTGTATGATCCCACTGCATATTTGCATAAACATTCTGAGCAACAATTTTCAAAATTCCCCAAGTGTGGTATTTGAACCTATACTCGTAATTAACACTCCGATCATCTCAAATACCACGATGAGAGAAAAAGACAACAGATCTCATTGTAAGTCAAAACATTTACAGCAAAGCAAAAAAAGTAGAGTTTTCTCCTAATTTATACGCAAAAGCCTGTATACTTTTTTAAAGTTGAATAGATAATATCAATTAGTGGCACCTCGTGATTTGCTCCGCGGCGCGATATGCCGCGAGGACAGAACGCAACGTGTACCACTATCGCGTACCAATCGGTTAAATGTACACGGTACAATGATGTGCGGCCTTTTGATAATGAGATTCAAAGGAAAAAAGCAGACGGCCTCTAAATAATAAGAAATGTTATTATATTTCAAATTTTTGAGTAAAAATTGTATAGAATTTAATCGGTTTACTTAATATTAACGAAAATGCTCAGACTAATAAATTATTGCGACAATTTTTCAGTTTCATAAGAAATTATGGTGCATTTAATTTTTTTATAGAAAATTTCCTGGTTTATATTCTCATAATCCAGTAGACTTTCTATATTTTCGTTTTAAGATTAAGCATAATAGATGAGTAGCCAGAGAAAACGAAACGCTGAAACTGAACGCTATCATATATGCTGTGGTATCGTAGATCAAGTGAGGTCTACCTCTGCTTCTCTTACCACTCACACTCTCTTGCTTCAAAAATTGTTTCGCTATCCTTTCGTCACTAAGTCTTTTGACGTAATAACCTGAGCACGTTCTTCTTCATTCTCACCGTGGCAATCATCAATTTATGCAAACTTGACTAAACTTATATTATTATAAATAAATATTACGAGAAGGGATTGCATTTTTTTTCTTCTTCTTCAATACCCACGTGTTAACAGTACTGTATTGTATATGGCCAAACGTGCAGAAATGGTGACGATTCATCAACGCAGCTCAATCACCGGTACTTCGGTTACAAAGCAATACACCTTTCCACATCCATTTTATATGTATAACTTCGCCATATAGCTTTATACTATATAGTATAGTATCCTGATACTAAGTTCTCTCTACCTATACTTCTATATACGTGATAAAGTGAGAGGTGAGTGAGCTAAAAAGAAAAAAAAAAAAATATTTTTAAATTAAAACTCGAAAACGTAAATGCATTATACGATTCAATCTTATTGTTTCCTGTATTCAGCATAACCTCGTTCTGAGCAATACTCGTTTATCACTTAGCAATACTAATAAAAATTAATTTAAACGATCCCGGTTCAAATCCAATGTGTGTAATAATTTAGTAACGCCTCTTAAACAACAATATGTGAATGCCCTCGCGTTATAACATCGTGATCCAAATTTATCTATATTGTTATAAATTTGAAAGTAATGTCTTTCTGTATGTAATTAGCATAAGATTTTGTAGCAGTTATGTTTTCAATCATAGAAATAAAATGGTTGTGTGTAGCGAATTCATAACGGATTTTATGCGGATTTTTTGCACTACTACAATTACTTTCTCTTGCATTTTAATATTTTTAAGAGAATCTAATGTATATTGACATTAAAAAGCTGAAGCTGAAAAAGCTTTGCTTGAACGTGATAATCTCAGGAGTTACTAGGTCGATTTTAAAAAAAAAGTTTTTCTATCTTTAGTGTATTAGTGTATTTATTGAACCATTCATTGGAATGGAATTCCATGGAATGTACTTAGAACTCTTAATTATTTCAGGCATTTAGGACTCTTAATTATCCCGGGAACTTAGGGTTCTTAGTTATCTTGGACACTTAGAACTCTTAGTTTAGACCACACGAGACAAGACGCAAGAAGCTTATTATAGCGTCTAGTGATATGTACTCAACGTGTAAACTTGTTATTGTTTAGATTTTGACCGAATTTAAGACAGATATCGCTTGTTGAGTGGTGAAACCAGAGCAAGAAAATGAAAATAACACATTTCCCAGAATGGAAATCGAACCTACAACCGCATTTACAGTCAAAGGCTGTGCCGCTGCGGCATGACGGCGTCAATCGCACAATTAAAAACAATGAATAACATATGAAAAATCTAAATAAACAATAACATATTTTCCAGTAAGTTCATATCGCTGAAATACAAGACCTATATATGAAAAAAACAGCCTTAAATAAATATTTATAAATCGCACTTCAATCTCTTGAACAGTGTGTGTCAGCGGGCTCGCGCACAGTGATTTACAGGCGCGCGTCTCGATCAACGATAAACTTTTACTTATTGTGGCGGGCGATCGCTCTACCTATACGCCGTCCCCGTATCGTATTTATGTCCTGTCATCGCCTTTTATTGCGATTAATATGAAACGCACCTTCCTTTTTTGAGTCCCTATAACGTACTACTTACTATGTGTAATATGTTTATGAACAATGGTTCTGATGGCGTTTGTTTTGTTTTTAGTGAAACTAGTTAGGGATAATTTTGTTTGACCCACCATTCATATGTAGATTTATCTAATATGAAATATATTTTAGTCTGGCAACAAATGCCGATATTAATAACAGGTAGAAGAAACAGAGTAAGCAGTAATATATTGCATATTGACTAATCAAAATTTATATATTATATTCTCAAATAAACAATATTTTTTTTCATTGTCAAAACGCCGCGTTTTACCAAAAAAGAGCGTAGAAAATAAAAAACATTCAAACTCACAGTATAGTTTAGTATGTACAGCCCTTATTTTTTATCATTATATATTAACTCATAATCACATTTATAATTTTATCGATGCCAGTCGTGGTGTAGGTGCACATGCGTGCTACTGTAAACTCAAGATAAGGTTTGATTCCCACTCAAGGAAATTAAGTATTTATATTTCATATATTTTCATTTCTTCGCCCTAGAAACAAGGCAAAGCGGCGCGCTGAGTTCCGTCAATCAACACGCAATGCCTCCAGAATTAGATGAAAAGTGGGAACAGTTTTTTTTTTTATGTAAACGGAGCTTTACACTGGTTCTCAAGTTGCCTCTACCTCCTCACCTATATGAGAGAAACTAAAAAAAAAATATCCATAAAAAAATAATTGGACACGCATCTCTATTTGAGATATGATTCAGATCTGTAGGTTTGATGATAAAAAAGGATATGCTGTGCCGCTGTGCTACGTTGTTGCCATTTTTTTATTAATATTTTTTTTAGGTATAAAGATTCGTCACACTTTCAATCAACTTTTATATAAACTTATAAGGAAATATTATTAAGGTCTAGGAATGAAATCTTTTCCATAAAAAGAAATACAACTTTAAATATTAACATTGTAGCAAAACATATTTTTGATGGACTAAATTTGTTTTCCTTACCAGAAATAGAATTAGAATTCGAAGAAAAATGGGGAATGAGAGTGTCTTAACAGGAATGGAGTGCTTTAACCATAGGTTCTCAGGTCCCCTCTGCCTCCCACATCATATGCGGTATAGCTAATGAAGATGAAACACATGCAACACAATACATTTTTATATAAAATAAATATAGAGCTTTGATTCATGGACCCCAACGCCTGACCTGATCGGGTAAATACTGTAAAACGTATTTTAATTTAATAATTTTAGCAATAAAATAGCAATTAAAATTCATAATTTTAAAAAACCTAGCAAAATCGCTAAAAGCTAAAGGAAGCCAGACAGCCTTAGATACGGTTAGTTACAATTAAACAGTAAAGCTGTATACTATCAAATCGGAAGCACTGTTCAAGGCGAGGACGACCTCGTTAGCTGCCAACAAAGATGCATTGTCGTTGCAACGCTTGGAAAAGATCCAATATTGAACAATCGCGACCTCCAAATTCCACATAAGACTCTACCTTACCCTTAAAAGAGTATATGTTATTAGAAAATAATGAATACAATCTAAACCTAATATCCTAATAATAAAATTCAAATTATAATAGCATTTAAATGTAGGGTGTTTGTCACTAGCTAAGGCCAGGATGGGGCGAATGCTAGCCATTGTCTGTTGACCTCAGCAAAGAAAGGAGCGGTGACGAATCCTCAAGTCAAGGTTACTATAAGTTCTGTTGTTTACTATCGTAGTAAAGTATTTATGGATTTGTAATTTTTTTTTAGTTTTTGTAGATTTTAAAATAATTGTTTCAATTTAGAAGTTAATTTATGTGTTTCATATTTATATTACCGCTGCGTTGAGTTCCTCACTACTCAGCACGCAATGCAACCAGAATTCGGCGGAATGTGTGGAACAGAAGTATCTTATTAGAAAGGGAGTATTTTAGCCAAACACTATTCCCAGGTTCCCTCCGCCAACCCTTCTATGTACGGAATATGGCGTGAAGCTAAACCAAATGACAACGACATTATGTCTGTACAACTAACTCTCTTTGATAAGCACCATGACTATGAATTTTAAATTGTATAAACCACAAAATAAGTGAATCAACATTTGTTTGCACCTTTTTCTTTTATATTTTTACTCAATTATAATCCCTATTATATTAGGAAGAAAGGCGAAAGTAGGATGCTACAATTAGTATGTTTTCGTATGCTGTTGACAATTTTAAGACTTCAGACAACAAAGATTTGATATTATGCGGTTTGGAAAGACAAAGAACTTGACGAACAGTGGGCAGTTTCTAATACTTAGTAATTGACACCTAAATCAGGTATATGAGTCTCGTTGTTTACAATATGAATTAATTGTTGTTATTGTATTGAAAATTATATCTTTTTTCAAACGTAAAATTTAATTAAGACAGTTTAGGAGGATGAACTTGTGCTATTAGAGGAATAAAGCGGAAAGCTGAATAAATAAATAAAATATAACCATTTTACACCTTAGATTCCCCCCAATTTTTGACATATTGCGTGTAGAGTGGCAGGCATAACCCTACGCTCTGTCTTATTACCTACGCAACGAAATAAAAATAACACAATTCCTCAAGTTCAAATCGAACCCACAAACGTCGCGTTAACAATAGGCCATTACGCCGCAGCACCACAACGGCCTCAATTTCAATTAATTTACTGAATAAAGGTGAAAATCCTTTTAATTCTCTCTCATTACCTAAAAGGACGTGTACAGATAGCATCGGTGCGGTTCGCGTAAATCACCCGATCTGTATCGGCGATGTCGCGGACATGCAAGCTTAGCTAGGCCTAATTGTAGAGTCCTAGCTACGCTTGTGTTCGCTTTGGATAGCATCGTGTGATAAAGAAAGGTGTGTGTTTGATCTATTAATGGGTTATATAAAGAAAGTATTTTTTTACTATATATTTGAAACACACACGTATATATATATATATACTGCTCTGTATGTCTGTGCTGTAAACGGCTTATCATGCATGTAATTCGAAAAATAAATTATAAATTGTATATAATTCTAAGAGATGATTGTGGGCTCGAAGTTTCAATACTTTATATCTGTTGGATATTAAACAGCGTTATTATGGTCAGATTTAAAATATTGATACATATTGTTATTATTTATTTATTTTTTTCAGCTTCTTGCTGTATTCCGCACACATCAGTGTAGACAGAGGGAAACTAGCGATAAGACACTCCGTTATATTAATAAATAATAATTTATTCTATTGAGTAGGAATCAAACCCACAACCGTTGAGTTAGAGTCACACGCTTTTGCTCCTGCGCTACGATGGCCTCAACATTAAATATTGGTATATATTGAAGATAAAATTAAATCTTAACGCATAACCGTCATAGAATCTGTGGAATAAGCAGAGTGTCTCCAAAATAAATTTTAATAAGTTTCACCAATCTCCCCATTTTCTTATTTCACAATATTTTACGTTAAGAGGCGAAAGTCAAAGCCGCTATTTGCTAGGCTTCATTGTGGAATCTTAGCTTATTCTTACATTAAATCACGATATTATCGCGAACTTAACATGATATATATATATATATTTAATTTAAGTTATTACTTTTGTAAACTTAAGATCTCTATCATACTCCTCTGAGTAACACCTAAGTATATACAAAATGTTATTATACTAAAAAAAAAAATATTTCCAAACAATTTTAAAAAATACTTCAAATTTATTAAAAAAAATAATTTGAAACGAAGTCAGTTCAAACAATATTGTGAGAAAATATGTAAAACCAAGTCAAAACAATTGTTCTAGTTAAATATCGACTATAACTATAATAAAATAAAATAAATTTTATAGCTCTCGTGAAATATTAAAACCAATTGTAATTCTAACGTCCAGTTATACATCGGGTGTGAATAATTTCACATTGTAACGTTAAAAATCACTTCCGACGATAGATATTGTATGGAAGATGATAATATTTAAATTTATCGCGTTATATGGACGTATTGAATTTTTGAAACTTTCTATAGTAATTCGTTTATGTTTTATTAGCACATGTTGGTCATATAAAATGTTTTAGAAATGTCTACAGCACTCAGAGGCGTTGTAGAGCAGTTGATATGTCAAGAAGGCATGATTGTGGATTCGATACATTACGTGTTCAGTCAACGCCACGCTTTACCTCATCACCATATCTCGTGGAAAATAAATTAAAAATTAAATAAATTTGTTTTAGGAGCCTAAAGTGGAGAATGTAGTGCCTCAACACTAGTTTCTTCATACCTCTCGCTCTAGCTACGCTTAATAATTAAAAGTAGCTCTAGAAATCAAACAACGAATTCATGTCTGCTAATCATAACGGAAATCCACTTTTCTACCACCAGTCTGGTTTATCAATTTTACAACGATTCTAATTCGTTATCGGATTGAATTAATTACAGTACTTAATAGATTGCTATTAACAACCAATAAAATTCTATATCTATAAAATGTTAAATTATGTATTAATAATAATTTATCACTGAATAAAATTTAAATAAAAATCTTGTGATAACATCTAATTCATTGCTTGTTTTTAATCGAAATTGTATCGAAGGCATATAAATTATAGCAAAATTGTTAAATATAATAAAGCACAATAACACAATTTTTCTGTATAACAGAGTAGACAGAGGGAACATGGTGTTAATATATTCCGTTTTCCATTTTTCACTCTTTTTTATGTTCGAGACATTGCTTGTTAAGTGATGAAATTCTACGCAGCACTTTGTAAGTAAAATATATAAATGCCCTCCACTTTTCACAGAATTGAGGGATATTATATGCAAAGTCAGTCCTCTTTTACATGCTCGCACTCAATGGATAAATCGTGAAAGTTGCTAGATTCTCTCTAGCTACACTGCTATGAGTAGGATACAGCGCGAAGCTAATAAAAATAATAAAAACAACTTTAACTATCCTAATAAAAATCCAAAAACCAAATCGTAGCCGCATTATAAATAATTAACCACATGATAACCTATCTCTATCCTCACCTAGAGTATGACAAAAACCGTCTCAAAATTGATTATTACTATTACCGTTCGTGTTGAAACATGGGCGTTATAAAACAAGTACTTCTACGTATAAATAATACACGAGACACAGCGATTTTACAATGTCACTTATATTCAAGACTCTACAAAATAAATATTATAGAAATTTGAACCTTATACAGCAATTATAGAGTCGTTATAGAGTCTCCAAAACGTAAATTTAATTTTGTAAAGTTTTTTCGAAATCGGTCTGGATTAATTGTCGGTCCTCAGACCGACCAACTGACAAATTAGATACAGCACATTGAATTCAAATCGATTAAAGGCCTTTGTTTTTTCTCATACTTGTTTGGTGTAAGATTCGGCTTGGATCCGACTGTTTCCGAGGCATTGTGTTCAACCGGATGTATGTTATTGATGCTATACTTAAATTACAAAGATTTTTGTGATTTTCTAGAATTGTAATTTGTTTATGATACTGTGTAGTTAAATATCTGATCGTAGGGAATGGTTCTGAATTTGCGTTCTATTTGGGGTGTATTTCTGTGCAGGATGCATACTGTGGGAAAGCTTGACATTGTATCAAGCACATAGCAGGGTAGGCAGAGAGAACAGAATCAGCAGAGGTAACTGAAGGAAAATAAGTTCCCAATTTAATGTTAAAATCCACCGTTACCATTAAGAAACTTCCATTCTCTACTTTTCGCTGAATTCTGGACGCATTGATTATTGAATGATGGAGCGCAACATCGCACTTTTGCCTCGTTACCAGAGCGAAAAAATTAAGACATACCGTACATACCCTTCCACCACAACTGGCCCCAAAATATTTGTTTAAAAAAATGTTTTTTGGAGATATTTGTTTTACAAGGAACTGTAAATGCTAACAATTCTTTCTTTACATAATATTAAAGATTAGTTACCTTATAAATATTTTTGGGACCACACACCAATATTCAAAGACGGTCATAAAATAATAGAATAGCTCTTTATAGCTCTAACACTCGGATTACACGAACATGTTCAAAATTTGTATGAAATATGAGTGACATTGAGACTATTTTGAATAGATAATTTGATATTCATATATATTTAATACGTAATGTATGTAAAATGTGGAAATTGGGACGTGATTCGATGGTTGTGGATTCCAATATCGTTAGGAATGATATATTTTCTTGTTATGTGGTTAGTTTTGATATAAAATTCGCTGATTAATGCTTAGGCGATGAATGGCGAATGCAATAATATTTTAATCGAATCTTCTATCTTACTTCACAAAAAATTATAAATTGTTAGCAAGACTTTACAAATAAAATGTATCTAAAGCTTGCCTGCCTAACCTGTATTTAGCATGGTAAAAAGAGGGATCCTAGTGTTAGGGTATTCCATTTGCCACGCAAGTTAAATTTTCGAGACATTGTACACTGAAAAGCGGAACTCATCGCCTTGCTACATCTTCTTATCCAAGCAAGGAAATAAAAATATTTAACTCCCTAGAGTGAGAATCATACTATTGCTTATCGTAATTTCTAAATGTTAATTATGGTCCTTATCTTATAAGCCTAACATTAAAAAATTAAATCAGCTTCACGCTGTATTCCGCACACAGCAGGGTAGGCAGAGG
>DWAL01000034.1:0-17924 GCA_018230405.1 Heliconius hortense
TCATCTCCTCGAGTGGGGATCGAACCCACAACCAGTTGGTTTTACAGTCACACTTTCTGCCGCTGCGCCACGACTGGCCTCATATCTTATTAAAATACCAATATTGACTAAATTACACTTTTCAATTTTCAATTACATTTTCAAGTTTGATTTTAAAAATTTAACTTCATACTAACTACATCTAAACATTAAACCTCCAACGATGGGACCAATTATTATAAAATATCACCATATAGGGACGTCAGACAACAAAGCCACAGACAGCGACCGAAGCCATAAACCGGAAAATACGTTCAACAAGATATTATTTACTTATGGGTTATTACTGCAAAACCATATTAAATTTTAATACGAATTCATTTAATATATTAAGAAACGAAACCTTAAAGGAAATATCGTGGTTTTGTGAATCAACGCAATCGAATTGACTCACTGATGACTCAAATGATCACTGTACGATGCAAGACCTAAGGGCACTTGTCTTTTCTGTGGTCAGCATTGAGGTTGATTCATAAAGCAATAATACAATGTAAGGAAACTAAACCAATGCGATAACATAACGTGATACAGGAAAACACAAAATATTTCAAGCAGGGAAATCATTTATGATTGATATTATATTATATAAATTTTATAAACGTTTCATTGTGGTTGCAAAAGTTTTGATGATACTATGTTCCTTATAATTGAAATGTTTTGTCTATAAAGCATGTATGTAGTTGTGGAAATGGACCAAAGTCGCAAATAGAATATAGAAGAAAACAATTATTTATTAATCATTCAGCTGTACCTGTGCCTAAAGCCGTACCTTGTAGTAAAATAGTTAAAATATAACAAGAAAGTTTATATACTAACGTTTTTTTTTTAAATTTATATAAAATATTTTTTAATGTCACAAAATAGTTTGGAACTGAAATATATCTTCAAATATCTCAAAAGGAAGCCACAAGGGGTTGCTAAAAGCCATTCCTTTCTTGGCAATGGCTATGCGTTCTGCAAGTTTGTTGGCAGCGGTTCAGTCATACCGCCGCCTTACAACGAACACCGGTCGAATGTTTTAATGAGGCACGCCTCGTTTTTATGTTATTTTGTTTGAACAACTTGTTTATTTTTTACCTTAGAGTGTGCTTAAGTGAAACCACTGACTGGTAGTAGAAGAGAAATCTATCTTGTTGATTCATTTAAATATCACGAGGGCAAACGTCTTTGGTAATAGAAATATTCTAAATACACACAATACCTAAGCACTTCATTTAATTTGTCTTTAAAATGTTAGAAAAAATATGAGTGCATTTTCTTGGTTAGGGCTATTAGCAGCAATTAATACTAAATAAACAAACTTAAATTTCCATATAATATTGAAAAATATTTATTAAAAAAACCCTTGGTATTTGGTATACACGAAGTGTAGTTCAAATAGTGCATCGATATAATTACATAAAGATAATAAAATTGAGCCATTATTTATTGTTATAAAAAATAAACATTTCAAGGTGACACTATACTAACATCATACATTTTTTTAATTACAAACACCTAGCTTCCTTTTAAAGCAACGATCATAATAAGTATACAACAATAGAACATCTAGGTAATAAAAAGCCATATTATTAATATTCAATGCCACGACTGCGGCGTCCCATGACTAATCTATAGAGAAGACAAGTGACAAATTTAATATAGTCAAGTATACAGTGTACCTGATATTGAGTAATCTTATATATTATATGTTAGATGACTAATACGTAGACGTACTCTTATAGCGGAATATAAAGATAATATAGTGAATGAACATGCCTAACTGGAATCGTAAGTTCACGTCAAGTAAAGGTTTTGAAGAAGTTAATAAAAAAGACGAAATCCTAATTATTTAGACGTGACCGTACGACATAGAAGAGATGAACGTACAGGTGTTTTGGGCGAAAAAAAATTTTAGCCACTTTGAAAATACAGCTTTGATAGTTGTATCGCCGCTTTCAATAGGCCCGAATCCAAAACCAGAGATAGACACTGTTAGGAAAACAATTTATTTTTTTAACTTCCTACTATATCCCGCACATAGCAGGGTTGGCTCTCTTCTCTCTGAACCTAGTGTTTAGACATTCCGTTTCCCACTTTCCCCCGAATCTGGGTGGCAGAAATCAACGCGGCGCTTTTGCCTTGGCACCAAAGCGAAGAAATGAAAATATTAATAAACCACAATCCCATATAGTCGAACCCACAATCGTCGCGTTACAGTCATACGGCCTTACGCTAGCTAATAGAGCAAAAATATAATTTGAAGCGAAATATATCACTTCAAATTATAATTTTTGCTTACAAACTAAAAAAAATAATGCACAAACGTGTTTACAAAACACAACTACGACTCACAATTATCATAATAGGAAGTTTCCACAAAATCAAGTGAGAATGAATTGTTAATATCAGATAATGGAAGTGTTCTTGAGACAATCAATACATTGAGCAGTGGTTCTATAGGAACGTAGCAAGTACTTAATCACTTCCGCGCTATTTTATTAAAAGTTAATTTAAAAAAAATGAGAATCATCACATAGAATACTAACGTTTTGGTAAAATGTGGGTAAATCTGAAAACCACGTGATGATTACTTATTTGGAAAACGTATAAAAATTGGAACGTAGCGGGAATCGAACCCGCGCCTCCTGGAAACCGCCGACCAGGCTTAATGTATGGCTTAGTGGTCAGAGCGCTTGGTCGGTTTCCAGGAGGCGCGGGTTCGAGTCCCGCTACGTTCAAATTTTTATACGTTTTCTAAATAAGTATTCTTCTTTGCTAAGTCCACACTTAACACTTTAAAAATGTTTAAAACCACGTGATGATTGTTGATGATGAAGTTCGAGTCCATACGATTTTGTCTAAAATATATTCGCTAATGTACTAGACAAATTGAAAGGATTTATTTATTCCAATTTGGACGAAAAATGGAGTGTTATGTCACTAGGATCTATATAACTACTATACGAATTGCCGGAGACATTTGGAAGGGAATCGCATGAAGGTAAAAAGTATCGTTTACATTAATTAATGAAAGAGCGTTGGCTTTTTGAGAGAAAACAGATGTTTATACCGACAGACACCATGTGGCAAGTGTTGACAGTTGAAAATAAGAAACCAGATATTAGGTCTTTTTTTATAGCTTCACGCTGTATCTCGCACACAGCAGGGTAGGCAAAGGGAATCTGGGAGTATTAAGCCACTCCGTTCCTATTAAGACACTTCTGTTCCTCATTTTCAAAAAAAAATATAATATTATTATACATATTTCATTTGTTCGAGTGGGAACCGAACCCACAACCTGTCGCGTTTACAGTCACACGCTTGAGCCCCTGCGCCACGACTGGCTTGTATAGTCTTACATACACATTCAAATTTGAATGCATTACAATATCACATCAACTTGTAAGCATAAACTACCAAAAAAAAAAACTGTCTCCTGGAAAAATATTTAAATCAAAAAGTAAAAAAATAGGTTGAGTACTCTACCCTAGATAACGATTTGTTAGCGACGTGAATTTTGCTTACAATAAAAGCTTTATATGTGGAATATCATACATTATGGAATTTATAAAACAATATTATCACTTATCACTTACTCTTTTATGGTAAAAATGCTCCATAGCCGTTTTATGCAGAAGATAGAAAATTTGAAGAGCAACAATTACGTAGAAAGAAGAGAAAGAAGACGCAGAACACAAATTAAAAACTCACGCTTTTAATCCTCGATAAAATTTGTAAAATAAAATAAAATATAATCATGAAAAATTCAGTTGCAAACATTAAGAACCGAGGTTGACTCGCTGATAATACGACGGCCATTTTATCTCTAAATCTTATATATTATACTTTATCTTTGATTGTGTGTGTATCTTAGTTTATATTATGTTCATAAAAACTGTTTCTATTTTTTATTGTGAATTGAAGATTTTCTTCATTGTGAATTATAATTAAATACTGGCCTATATTTTAAATATTTATAATTAAATACTGGCCTATATTTTAGCACATTAAACAAATAATATTATAGTAGAACCCACATCCTACAATCGTATTTCCATATGGCTCGTATATGGATGGGGACGGGGTCAAACGGTCGCATCCTGAAAAGCAATCATCCAAATTGCTCCATTAAAAGATATGCGATCCTATTATCCTGCGACGGTAAAGCGCATTCACAATAAAAACTGTCATTATCTGTTAAAAGCATATTAAAGATTTTTTTAAATTTTAATATAAAATCTGCTATTGTTATACATTTTTTTTGTCTGGCAATATTTTTGTTATTTTTAAAACGTAACAGCTTTGAGTCACAATTGATAAGATATCTCGTTATCATTAGTTGAGGCACATGAGATTGGGGTGTTAATATAACAATTAATTGTTTAGAATTTCATGAAATTTCATTAGGCGTTTCATTTCGCGTTGAGTCCCAACACTCAATGTCCCCGGAATTCGGCGGAAAATGGGGAACGGAGTGTCTTAACACTAAATTCTCTCTGAATTTAAAATTTAAATATAATAATTTAATAATACATTTTATTTATTAAAAAATATTTTTTTATGGTCACGCTATATCCCGCACACAGTAAGGTAGGCAGAAAGAATTTAGTGTTAAGACACTCCGTTTCCCATTTTCCGCCGAATTCCGGGGACATTGAGTGTTGGGACTCAACGCGGCGTCGTGCCTTGACACCAGAGCGAAGAAATATAAAATATTTGAATAAGACATACTTAATATTTTATTTCCTCGAGTGAGAATCGAACTATATTACGTTTACAGTGAAACTTTGTGCCTGGCCTCCACGACTGGCGAAAAATATTTAAGTAATATATACATATGTATATACAAAAAAATTACACATAAGAATTTAAATTTCTTTATCTTTTCGCAACTCTGCTTCACATGGCTGATATTGTAGCATAAAACAATAAGTATCATTCCTTATATCAGTTTAGTTCAACATCTAGGCGACATTATTGATTATTATACGTCGTAGGTGCCACAACGCCGTTAAGATATTTATTTAAGGCATATTTTAGTAATATAAAATCTAATTAGAAACGTTTTTAAAATAAATATCTTAAGCACACAAAAGAAACTCTAGAGACTCATTGGTTTATCCTTATTTTTCTGAAAATGGACGATATGTGGTGGAGCTCAACGCTGCACTTTGTCAAATGAAACAGGGAACATAATATTCTGTTCGCGTGGGAATCACACACACACACACATACACAATCATCGCATGTATGCCGTCCTACAGCAGTGTCGAATTACCTGTGCATATCTAATGAAATGAATAAAGTTATGAGAGTTTGCATAAGCATATATTATAAAATAATAAATTATAATACTATACTTTCTGCTTAATACACAGAAATTGAAAAAAAAAGGAGAGTGAAAGATTACACGCGAAAGGAGTATTTTTCTTTTAAAATTGTAAGCAACGAAACAGGACACCCGAGCCCGCGGGCGCTCTCCATAGAAACCTTACATTCGCAATTTACGCTGGGGCGCAATACATACATACATCATACATGTTATAAAGATGGTTTTTAATGAGGAAAACAAAACTATTAAATATTTATTGCTTATGACGTTTAAAATCGATTAAAATGTAGTCTTCAATATGGTAAGCATTGAAAACCACCGTTGTGTACATACTTATAGACTACAAAAATTCTCTTATAGCAGGATGAGCGTAGAATTTATGACTCTCCGTTCTGTCCTCTCCGCCTAAACTCGGGACATAACACGTAGAACAATAAGGGAACTCGTCGCCGGGGATATATCGTCTTAGAGCAACGAAATGAAAATAATTCATTGCCAGTATTAGAATCGAACCCACAACCATCGCGTTCAATCACACGCCTCACTGCGGTCACCACTATGAAATTTTACATGAAACTTAAAGTAAAACAAGATTCAATTAAATGAATATTTTATACAGTATGTACAAGATTATATTTTCAATTTTCCACTTCGTATTCAACAACGCGTTTCCGTCTCTACCAGACCGTAGATAGATAATATTCACAGGCACCTATATTACTCAGCGACCTCTGATGCAGCAGTCAGTGCCAATTAAACATAATTTGCCATAAATATTACACATAACATATAAAAGTTAATATTTAAAAGAAAAATATGTTTAAATGTTATTGGGCCACAAGGATGTGACTAACGCGACTATTGTAGGTTCGATCCCACTAGAGTGACTGAATCATTATTTATTATTAATTTATTTTTTTATACATAAGTCATCAATTAGAAAAATATTTTCAAAAAAAGGAACCCACATTGTGGGTAACGTAGACATTATTTTATTTAAAAGTGGTCGTAGATAAAGTTTATTACACGAAGTGCATTGTGTTGATGATTCATAAAATAATGCACTTTTGTATATTATAACTATATTATATATGATTAAGACACAATTATGTATTGTTCATAATTTAAATATATAGCCGTTGTGGCGCAATACGGCAGCGTCTGGCTGTAAACGCAATGGTGTGATTCCAATTCACGCAGTGGTAGACAGAGCGCAGCGTTAAATCCCGCAACTCACCACGCATTGTTTCAGTAATTTGGCAGAAAATGAGGAACTGAGTGTCTTAAAACTAAGTATTTCCCTTTTGTTTCTCTTAGCTATGCGGGGAAAAGCGTGAAACTTCACGTCAAAAATAACATGATAGCCAAAACCCAATTGTTTGGACAACAAATCTAGCCAACAGTGAGGAATGATCGATAATAACAAAATTTATATGTACACGAAACAGCGACTACGTGACTGTGGAAGTTGCAAAAAGGATAGCCGCCGCCGTACGGCCGTCGTCGGTGGCAAGGTGAACTGTTCCGAATATAAAACGTGTTACCAAATCGACCCCACCTACGGGCGCTATTTAGTTTATCACCCGCCGTGGCTATTTTTACCATTGCCAGAGAAACCGTGTGGGCGGTTGAAAATATACACTTTATTAAGTACAATCTTTTCTAATTATATTTCTTTGAGGTGGTTTGGTTTTTTTTTTTTGTTTATTTTAGACGCAAATATAATCTCTGCGTTGGTAGTTTCTCCCTAGTAAATTTAACATTTTAAGCTACTATTGTTTAGACTAAGCTTTAGTTCCTCAATATGTATCATATAATGTTAGACAAGTTGATTGTTTCTTCTTTTAAGACCCCAAAACATAATCGAAGTGACGCAACTATACTAAATCACGTGCGGCAAAGAACGTGAAATGATCAAAAATTACGGCAAGGTCGTACTTGACCAAACGGCTGCTTTTTTTTAAATGTTTAAATGAAATATAAATATTTCAATGCTTAAAAGAACAATAAATGTAAATATATTTATTTGTTATGTTTAAATATGTATATTTCTTTTAATTTTACCGGTTAGTTGTTCTTTCCTTGTTCCCATTTTAGATACAATTTTATGTATAAAAGGAAGGAAATATTATTTAAATGTTTCATCGTTGTTATTATTATTATTTTAGCTTCACGCTGCATCCTGCACATAACAAGCTAGGCAGAGGGAACCTGGGGACCCATACATATAGTATCAAGACACTTCCGTTCCCCACTTTCCGCCGAATTTTGGAGGCATTGCGTGTTGAGTCAAAACTCTCTCGAAAAAAAAATATTAAATATTTTATTTTCTCAATTCGATGGGAATCGAACCCACAACATGTCAAGTGCAGTCGCACAACTTGTACCCCTGCACCACGACTGACTTCTTCATCGTAATTAACACATAAAATATTTCTTTATATAGATACATTTTAAAGTTCAAGCCTTACAAATTTCCTAATAAAAATATATATATATATACCTATATATATTTAAATACAACAGGCATCCACGCCTTAACAGTAACTTTTGAAAGTAGGTCCCTTTATTATCTTTGCACGAACAGAAAATCTAGCTAAGGATAATGGAGTCAAGCGATTAGGACCTAATGAACATTTAACGAAATCAATGAACACCTTGTTAAACACATTTGCGTGAATCACGCAACATCATTTGTTAAAGTCAATAAATTATAAAACTTATTTAACAAGCATTATTTAAATAAAAAGAAAAAAATATGAACCAGTTTTTATTTCTCAATAAAACATATCTATATCCATAAATAATAATATTATAAAGCTGAAGACTTGGCTTGGTTAAACGCGCTCATCTCAAAAACAAATGATTTGATTATTCTTAAATCGATGAAGGCTATGGACTATATATTACATCACACTACGACCAATAGTTACGAAGCAACAAGGAAAAAAATACAGAAACGGGACCGCTTGAGAGTTTCCAAGAGACGAAGATACCCAGCTCTTAGTCATTTCTATTCGACCTAGCAGGCGAAGATGCATGTAAAAACTAGTTCACTAATACATTAACATAGATAGTAAAAATGTTTAAATGTTTTTCATTATTTTGTATATTTTCTACTGACTATAGTGTAATTAGTATATCAAAAATATTGCAATTTTACTATAATTATAGGATATCTTTTTCGTAAAATATAACTTTCAGAGAATTTTCATTAATCGGCTTACAATGCTTATCAACAGGTATGGAGAAGGCATGAGTGCGGTGCCTGATTAACGGATAAGCCACTATCGATAGTGCCGCGGACACGATGGCCTAGTGTACTTTTTTATTGAAATAAATGCTTGTAATACTCTAACTAATGTTATTCATGATAAATCTATTCTAGTCTATTTATCCTCTTAAATATGTAATTTCTTGTAACAGTTCTACATTTATTTTGTTAAATATGTGTATGTTTTATAAATTATTTTTTAAGATTTAAGCATAAAAACATTAAAATATATTTTTTAAAAAACTAACTCAATATTTAACAGCCATAGTTTTGTATAACCAGCTAAGAGTATTTGATCATTGCTATTATTTGCAATGCATAATTTCCTAGATTTTTCAATAAATAAAAAGAAAAAATTCTTCATTCTTTCTTCTTCTTTTTAAAATTAAAAAGATTAGCAAGAAAGAACATGGTGATAATATATCATATTTAAGCATATATTTATAAACTACACAACACACAAAAGTTACAAGAAATTATTATTGTCACCAATATTTTTTGTAATTTTGTAACTTGAATTGTTTACAACACACAATTTCTCACAGCCTTATTTCCATTACACAAGAATGATCATAATATTTATATATTAAACTGCTGCTCTAGCTATGCTTGTATACATATTTAAATAGATACAAATAACTTTATGATCATAACTAGATGGGAAACTATAGCTTAAAAGCATATTTATTTTTCTTCACAGTGTTTATGGTAGGTATGCCAGAGAGAACCTAGTGTTAAGGCACTCTATTTTCTAAACACTGCAAAATTTTCGTGACATAGTCTTTGTTTGCCTTCTTACCAAAGCAAGGAAATGAAAATAATAAAATTCCCCTGGAAATTGAAAATGAATGAAAATGGAAGGATACATTTACAGTCAGACAATGACCAACTGCAACACAACAGCCCCAATTGTAAAGAAAAACCTTATGTTACTTACACTCACCAAAGGCATGTGTTTTGGTACTGGTGGTTCAGGAGGTGGGCCTCTTGCTTTAGCTTCACTAGGTTGCCGTCTTATCATCGGCCTTGCCGGTGGTGGTTCTCTGGGCGCCTCCCTCGGAGACACTCTAGGTGACTCGCTAGGGCTCTCTCTGGCTGCTAATACTTTAGAAATTGCAGCTGCAATATTTCCATCTGTTCTAGGCTGTCTGATTTTTTCAGGGGAGGTTTGTATTGGCAGTCTTGGTACATGTTGAGGTAATTGACCATTTGGTGTAGTACCTAAAATAATTTGAATTTAAATGACAAACATAAAATTGTGGAAATTGTGTATAAATTTTACTAAAAGTTATTATTTTATATTTTAAGCAAAATCTAAGCAAATTAAAGACTAATTTATTAATTATGGGTAATTATATAATTTACTTTTATATCATTTATTAATTATGGGTAATTATATAAATTTCCACCTAAATTGCTGACTTAGTGGTTAAGTGGGGTAGCAAGTGATTGGTTGTGGGTTCAATCCCTCTCTGCTCGAAGAAAGTGGGTGGATAATGAAGAATGAAGGGACTTAAATTTCTGTCTATCCTGCTATATGCGATGCAGCATATAAAGTGTGAAGCTAAAAGAATCATCATGAGTCAATCTTTAATCAAAAATAATACAAATTGTGTTATAATTGAAATATGTTGTTATACTAGTTAATAAAATAGTCTCTTTTTTTTATTTATTGAATAAGTTTCTTATAGGAATATTAATAATTCAAAAACTAATAACATTAGATAAAAACGAATACAAAGATAAGTAAACATTTTATCATTAATGCTTTTTTTATATATATTTATCATTTTTTTTTTTTAAACTATATTTTTAGATTAGTAGTTGTCCCAAAAATTAAAGGGAAGGAGAGAGACAAGCAACTGACTTGACACTAACTAGGTTTCCACTGCCTCCTCTGCTTTAAGAGGGAACAGAATTAATCTAAAAAAATGGTAATTTTACCAGCTAACTTTCCAGTAGGCCTTAATTTAGGCATGCCTCCAGCAAATAGGCCTCCTAATCCTGGCATTGCACCACCTCCGTTTGGCACAGGAGTAGCAGTTTTAACTCCATTTCCTACTGGAGAACCACTGTTTGGCACATTAGATACCTTTCCTGGTATATATGGCCCACTTTTGTCCACTGTAACAGTCTTTTTTAATTTTGCTCCTTGTCTAATTGAGCTTAATAAAGCATTGCGATTGTCTGATGAACCACCTTTCGAATTGCCGAACACAGGCGGAGGTGGTGGGCCAGGAGGTGGTGGAGGTCCAGGAGGTGGTGGAGGTCTCGGAGCCATGGTTGAACACTTAATAAAGTTATTATACACTATACGCCATAGAAACCGATAACACTAAACTATTTACTTGTGTACACTCGCTGTCCTCACAACACGAACGCACGGTGATACTGACGCGTGATAATAACATTCAATCGTCGATACGTCATTCCACATAGGCCCATGCTACTTTACATAAAATACTAAGAGCCTTGCCCTAAAAGATTAATCATTATAGGAAATACGTAGGCACGAGAAACTGTTTTTAACTGGTATCACCTCATTTTCGATAACTACTTAAAAGATAAAAGAACACCATTAGTAATGGTGAATACCATCTTTCCTAATCTTAAAGTAAATATTACTTGCTTTACAATCTCTTAACATAAATTGGCCTCGTAACTAAAATACTATGAATGAATAAAATTCATCAAATTCACAAATTGCAATATGGCCGAATACAGCTGTCAATAGTAATGTTGCTATAGTAGAAAAAGTAAATATTATTAGTAGATTTTAATTATAATAATTTCTAGCTACACTTATTTAATAGTAGTAGTAATAACCATATAAATAATATTAAATTTAAAATATTATTTTTCTTTCCTTTCTTTCAGCAGAGGAATGAAGTGTCTTAACACTATGTTCCCTCTGCCTACCCTGCAGCAGAGGAATGAAGTGTCTTAACACTATGTTCCCTGTGCCTACCTTGCTGAGTGCGGGATACAGCGTGAAGCTGAAGCTGATAATTTATATTGACTAAAAAAAAATTAAAGTCAATTAATATAACAATGTTTGTGTTATGATTTTTTATGAAAAATATTTTATATTTATTAAAATAAAATAATCCATCTCTAACAATTATTATAGTTATAAAATTTATAAAAAATAAGTCATTCTTTCAAATAAAAATAATAATAATTTATGTTATTAATGTAAGGTACTTGCAGTTGCAGATACTGTATCATCAGCACGCATAGAAGTATATTTAAAAAGATTAGAATCATAACTAGCTTCACTTCCACCCTGTGCAAAAAGCGCAGCTTTCAAAGCGGCTTCACGTTCAGCTTCATCCCTCTCTTCACTCATTTTTATTTCTCTTTCAATGTCTAATTCTTCTTTCTCTTGAGCTAATTTATTTTTAAATTCCATATTTTCCCTGTATTTAACTAAGCGCGCCGATAAATATTTGATGGGATCTGCAGGTTGATACAAAATAACATCAGCAATACATTCTCGCAACGCTTTTCCAACAGTTACTTTTATATACTTAAAATCTTCTGTGACGGGAACATCACCCGGACATGGTTCAAATATATCTAGGTGGCTCCGAATGCGTACAAGGTTGCCTAAACCATCATTTTCATATTCACTAGCTGAATCACTTTCACGATAGATATGTTGTCCTTCATCATTAATATAGTAGCGACCATAATTATCATAATAATAAATGACACCATCTATTTCTTCCTTTGTTTTTAAAAGAACGCCAGAACTATCCATCATGTACTCACTGGCGGTTTTATGAGCCTTGTAAATTCTTTGACGTGTTTTTGTGTCTAAAAAGTATCTTCCACATTCGTCATAAAAATATACATGTCCTTCATCATCAGTTAAAGGGACTAAGACATTAAGCTCATTTGGTTGATATAGAATATCATCATCTGGAATCTTGTAAATCTTTCGACTATGTTCGTCCACATAAAATGTGCCCAATTCATCACTATATTCTTCTTTTATATCAGCTGCACTAAGAATGGAAATAATAGATTTGTGGCTACGCTCGCCATAGAGAGTAATATCCCAAATACAACATAGTTCTGTTACTAAGCGCTCACGTTCCTCATGTGGCAAAGCATGATTAAATATACGTAGTTGATAAAAATCTTCACATATGCACATCTCATCTACATCTAGCTGTTCTAATTGTATGTTGGCCAATTCTTGTAAGTTTTTCAACGTAGTTTTTAAGTTTTCTAGAGCCGTAAGTCTGTTTTCCAAAAAGTCCTTTTTCCGCCGCAAAGCTGCCAAAGCTGCTGAAGCTGGTTCATGTTCTAATTTAGAAATTCGATCTTCTAAGATATTTATTTTCTCTACAATTTTACTTATTTCCAAATTATGAACCGCAGTACATCTGATCATTGTGCCTAATTGTCTACCCTTTACTTTTAAGTCTTCCAACAATGCTAAAGCTGAAGGAGTTTTAGAAGTTTGTAAATCTTCAACTATTTGTTGCAATGTCTTGGTTAAATCACCAGTTAAATGCGGAACGTTTACTGTTATATATTTGGTTAAATACATTGAAAGGTCATCGTAAATTTTATCAATCCAATGCAATAATTCTTCAGTAGAATTTTTCAACTTTATTTTAAATACATCATTACTGTCATAGTTTCTAAAACATTTTAATTTTTCTAAGAGTATCTGTGTTACTTCTTTATGCATTTCTTCAACAATTTCTATATCAGCAATAAGGTTGGCTTGATTTTCATTTGATAGAGACTTCCCATGTCTCGCCATATATTTCTGATAATAATTTAAACGATTCGATATAGCGTCTATAGTAAAACTAATAGCTTGAAAAATGTCTTCCCTTGCAATATCATTCACAGTTTTAGAGAATAGTTCTACCTCTTTGATTGCATGAAGCCAATTTAAATGGAAGTCAACTATTACGTTCATTATTTCGGATTTACATTCTTCTTGAAGGGCTGACCGCATTGAGCACATTGTGTTGAAAATGTTATCTGAATAATCATTTTTTGTAAGAAAAATTACTGGAGTTTCGTAAAAATGTTTAACCTCTTGCGTAATATCAAAAAGAAAACTATTAATTACTTCCTTATTTATTGTAATTTTCTCTGATTGCTGATCCATTTTAAATATTGTTTAACAATATTAAAACTGACTTAATATTACGACTGCAGAAAAAAATTGTACATTATTTTGTCATTTCATATTTTTCTAAGCAATTAAAAAAATTGTCATTTAAAAAGGTCCAATACTTTTCTATAAAATAAAATCGACTTTTAGTTTAGTAGATTTTTTATACTGTACTGGTAGAAAAAGGATTTATTATAATTTTTACAAACGGTAACCCTGTACGCGTCTACGATTTGTTTCCGAAAAGGTCGTCGATGACTTTGCGATTATACAAAATTACAAAGAAAGTGTAGCTGTTGTTGTGTCATTTTAATATACACTTTTTAAATAGTTAACATATACAGTATGGCCGGTGCAATGTTATTTGAGAGGTCACGAGTTTCATCGTCAAACAGAGACGAAGACGTCCGCATGACTGACAAAATGGTTAGCACTGGAGAGCTCCCTGAAGATGACGAGGAAAATATCAGAGCCAAGGAGCAAGGAATATTAAACCTCGGCGAAAAGTACAAGAAAGAAGGTAAAGCTAAAGAACTTGCTGAATTAATAAAAGCAACCAGACCTTTCCTTAGCCTGATAAGTAAGGCTAAGGCTGCGAAATTGGTGCGATCCCTAGTAGACTTCTTCTTGGATTTGGAAGCTGGCATTGGAATTGAAGTCCAGCTGTGCAAAGAATGTATAGAATGGGCCAAAGAAGAGAGGCGCACGTTCTTAAGACAGTCTCTCGAGGCTAGACTCATCGCGCTCTACTTCGACACCGGTATGTACACAGAGGCCTTAGATTTAGCCACCGCACTGTTAAAAGAGTTAAAGAAGTTAGATGATAAAAATTTATTAGTTGAAGTACTGCTTTTTGAGAGTAAAACTTATCATGCGCTTAGTAATTTACCGAAGGCCCGTGCATCGTTGACGTCAGCAAGAACTACAGCAAATGCTATTTACTGTCCTCCTAAAATGCAAGCAGCTCTCGATTTGCAGTCTGGTATTCTTCATGCTGCAGATGAGAGAGATTTCAAAACAGCTTATTCTTACTTTTATGAAGCCTTTGAAGGTTATGATGGAGCCGACAGTCCTAAAGCTCTCACTGCTCTTAAATATATGTTGTTGTCTAAAATAATGCTTAATCAAGCTGAGGAAGTAGGTACAGTGTGTAGTAGTAAAGCAGCTCTCAAATATGCAGGCAAAGAATTGGATGCAATGAGAGCCGTAGCAACTGCATCACACAAAAGATCTCTGGCCGATTTTCAGGCAGCATTAAAAACTTTTAAACCTGAACTCGAAGAAGATGCAGTGGTCAGAGCTCATTTGGGAGCATTGTATGACACCATGTTGGAACAAAACTTATGTCGTATTGTAGAGCCTTATATGCGTGTTCAAGTAGACCATGTAGCTAAATGTATCCGTCTGCCAGTTGTTCAAGTTGAAAAAAAACTATCACAAATGATTCTTGATAAGAAGCTCAATGGAATCCTAGACCAGGGTGAAGGTGTTTTGATTGTTTTTGATGAATCCCCTCTCGACAAGACCTATGAGACAGTTCTAGAAACCATCCATCATATGAGCAAAGTTGTTGATACCCTCTATCAGAAAGCTAAGAAACTTTCATAGGCCCCGGTAAATTTGTTGTAGCATTAAAAATAAAATATATATCAGATAACCGTAAAGTTTCAGTTCAAATAATGTAAATTAATGCTATTTTTTATGCTAAATTCCATTAACATAATTTTCTAAAGCTAAACAAGTTGACACTACTATAGACTAATAACAGAGAAAATATATACATTTTTCCTTTTATTGTATTGTATTAAATCTTAAAATGTTAATCAGTTAATATACTAATTTCATTTTAATGTTCTTTTTTAACTTAAGCTAGTGAAAAATTGTAATATTCTGTTTTTTTGAGAATAAAAGGTGTTCTCCAAATATTGTTGTTTACTTATTTTACATTTATAAAGTGTTATTCCACATATATTATTTGAATGAACGGGGATTCGAATCTACACCTTTTCTTTGACTAGATGGTTTCCAGGTTTAAGTCATGTTACATTATTTTCTTTATGTTTTCTTATAATATTCAGCCCACACTAGTACTTTGCAAGTCATTTTATTTTAGGTTTTGGCACATGTGTTGCATCCTATTTAAATGTTTGAATCATCAGTACACTGCACTTGAGACATTATGACCTTAATCTTAATTTCAATTGTGAGCAAATTTTACATTTTTTCCTGCATCACATGTAAGCAGAGGAAACCTAGTGTTAAGACAGTCCGTTCCCCACCTAATTACTATATATAGAATGTTATGTGGAGGGACTAAACACCGTGGTTTGTCTACCAGAGCAATTAAATGAACGTAATTTCAATGAATGGAGATCACAATATTAAAAAAAATTCAGGATTTCAATATTTTTTTTAAAAAAAAATATTCTGGTTCAGGGTTCATGATGTTTTTTAAATAATATTTATTTTTGAACATAAAAACATGTTCAAATGCTATGAAGTGCGAAAAATGTGATGATAAATAAAAAAAATTGTCTATTTAATAAAATTTATTTAAATAAAATCATACTGTATACAAAATTAAACATTGAAAATCGACTTGAAACATATTTTGTTGTAAAAACATCAAAAAATATATTTTATTAATACCATTAGTTTATTTTGTGAAAGGCACTTTTTGTGGAAGTTTTAATGAGAATGATATGCTAATGATATATTTAAAGGAAAGTAAAGTATGGCACATCGAATATAAAAACACATAAAAGCTATAAAAGATTGTAAAATATTTATTTTATTGTCTTTTAGTGTTTGTTGTTATAGTGGCAACATATGCCTCATCGGTAAATATTTCAAATGTCTAACTCATCAGGGATGTTAGCGACGGCGCGAGTTAACAGTTTCTTTCGCAAAAGATGCGCGTAGTACCAATGGCATCTTAAATTTGATCTCTAATAAATTAGAATGTGTGTATGTAAACCATTGCTGCACCATTTCGAGTGGGATGGAAAAGCATTTTAAATACTAACAAAATTAGTCATAATTATGTTACTTGATATATTAATGAAAAATACATAAATACGGTACATGAGATACAGATTGGTGACAGATGGATGGACCAACAGACAGACATCAGTCTTAGAAATAGAATCCCGATTTATCCTCTGTGAATCCAAATAAATAGTTAAGAATGATACTGTATAAAGTTGTGGAATTTGAACAACAAATACAATAAAATCTCACTAATTAAAAATTAAAACAGAGTTTGCCGAGATTGGATTGGAACATTCAGATTACAAGTAAACAGCATTTTAATTTAAAAAAAAATTGTAGATCATTTATAGTACTTTAATAACTATAATATATCTGTGTATTGAATTAATTGTTTGTTTTAAAATAATCCTTAATTGAGGTATGTTATTGTGCAAATTTTAGTCTTTGTTAAAAATCCAGTCTAAAGCCCGTATTTTTAATAGCTCTCAAGTTTGAGATCGATCTTGACATGCCTTAATGTCATAAATTATGTTAACCTTACTTAATGTTTCTCTAGAAATAATATTCAGGAGGTAGTAGATTATATGATGTTACGATCTATCAAAATCCTGTATTGGTAAGATTGTACTACATTTTGTTCACAACCATCACATTTTAATCTCAAAGGCCTAGTTTAAATAACTATAAAACTCAATGTTGTTTTTTATAACTATATTAGGTATATAACAATACGATCGACGAGTTACGGCCGTACTGAATTTAGATTTTCCGAACTGTTGCTCATTACTCAGTCGGGAAGAAATTTAAAATAATCAAGAGTAAGGAAAGCCATCATGCGGTAACCTAATGGCGGCCACGACTCGTCAATCGTTCTATGTATCTAAACATTGTTCCGTCTATTAAACTCTTCTGTGTCATGAGGCACATCCCACCTCGGGTTCCAGAAGCCCTCGGGTGTTTTGGGCCTGACGGGGTTGGAGCGACCGCGGTGTTTTGAACATTCTTCTATTTTCTTAGCTAACATCTCTGGGTTGTCCTTATAGAGGTCTGTCAGGAACTGTGGATTTAATGATTATTATTATTAAAAAAAAAGATTTATTAACACTCAAAATATCCAATGTAAACATTATATGGCAATTTTTTACAAAAATACTCAATTATTC
>DWAL01000035.1:0-17914 GCA_018230405.1 Heliconius hortense
CCTATTGTCGAGGAAATGATAATAATTCATTCACCCTATTGATAATCCAATCCACAACCGTTGCGTTTACTCGACTTTGATCAGTATTTATAATAATAAATAAAATAAAACAAAATAAATAATAGAAAGAAAAGAACTCATAAGAAATAACGAAAATCACAAAACTTTAAGCGCAAAGTTTAGATAAAGTAAATGTAATAAATTAATAGCTTCAAGTAATAAGTTAAGTAATAGTTTTATAATAATATAATTCATCACGGTCAAGAGGGACAACGTCTGACTGTGAACGCGATAGTTGTGGATTTGTTTCTCGCGGCTAGGAGGCTTCGCTTCTCAATAGATATCTAGATCTCTAAGTTTGGTGGTATCTGAAGAATTGAGTGTCTTGACACTATTCTCTTCCCTGTTAGGCAGGATAAAATGTGAAGCTGATACTACAATAATATAATTGCTTTATTTCATACATTTTATATAATATTAATATACTTTAAATTAATAAATAAGTAAATATATATATATATAATTAATATTTATTAATATATTAATAACCATAAAATTTTGGCCGAAAGCACACTAAGCTCATTACAAGGCCACAAGTTCGCCTTTATGCACGTTTAATTTTGTTTTATTAATTCTGTATAAGGTGATTATTAAACGTTTCGATATCGAGTAGTAACGGCAATAAAGATTTGCCTTAAAAAATGTTAATCTGTTTGTTTGTCAATAAAAATGTACATTATATAAAAAACAAGGCAATTATAATACTCGTATATATTTGGCTTAAAACCATGAGAAAAGAAGACTGTCTTGCCAATTTTACAAAAATAAAAAGATGATAATCATAAAATATATTAAAAAAAATTATGAAATCTATTGTATAAAAAATAAAACATATAATTATTTAATCGAAACCATGTAAAATAATGTTAGACTGAGATATCTCAGAAACACAAAAATAAATACGCCATTACGCTAACAATTTGGGGCGCTAGACGCGTAAATATATAAATTAAATCGACCTCAAACTTTCTTACGGATTGCGTCCCGTGACATCACTAGCGTGGTCACCGGTCATTGACATGTCAAATTATTTTCAAGCTGCCAAAAGATACAATGTAGGGGAGTATTTATTATGTACAAACATATAATATATTACGTAGTAAGTATTAAACATAATTATATGAAAACAATAAATCGTGGCGTCTTCTTGCGGCCGTCCCATGTCTCGAGTTACGAGTCGAGTTCGAGCAAAGGCTCGGCTAAAATTACTCCCTACACACACGGACATAAATACACACAGCACGCACACAACCAAACCTTATATCTATTATCAAAACATCCAACGACTCCGGTTACAGCGATCTGAGCGTATCGCATTTCACACTTTAATGGCTGGAAAAGGCCTCGAAAACGCGATATTACACGCATTTTATTGTAACGCAAAATGTAATTAATATTGTAATTGTATACTTTATAATTTATTCGTGAGCTTTCGTTGCGCTTAACCCTCGGATCGGATTTATAAATGTGAAACGACGTGTCGTTTTACACGAGATGAAAACGGCCGCTTGCCAAGCAGTCGTGGTGATGCAAATACCGCCAAAATATTGTTACTACGTAATTTCTATCAATATTTTACCTTTATTTCTTCTTCGTTCTCCTTTTTCACTTTCGGTTTTGGTGACGGAGAGTTCGAACTTTTGTCCATTTTTGTAAATAAAGTTCACTATAGCACTGTATAAACGTATTATATTATGAAAATAAAGTTATTAACTTTTACTATCGTAACGTAAGTTTCACGTTATCGTAAACATTCACGGGGACCGCATTCGCGTATTACCCGAGCGGCGTCCGTAACGCGACTGATCGTATTAGTAAGTTCTTTTCCCTGAAAGCTAGACAAAGCTGTTTCCCGCGCTCGCCGAATGGGCGGGGCTTTCAAGCTCTGGGCGGTTGGATGAGCTTTCGAATTGTAATTTGTAAATTATATGTACTCCTGTAGGCAATGCAGTGGGTATATGTGTCATTTCACTTTGATATTATTTTTTATATATTTAATTCAGTTTTTTCTTACATTCAATATGTATATGTTTATCATGTTATTGAATTGTGAATACAATATTAAAGATATTATGAGTAACTTTTGTTAAGGATATATATATATATATTTTATTTTTGTAACGAAACCCATTGTCCAAATGGAAAATAGTTTAATCAAATCGGGTTTTTATTTTACTTTTATTATCGTTCACTAACTGAGTAATTAAAAAGACTGAAAACATAATGGCATTGGATGGCATATAATTTTCTAAGAGAGTTGGGAACGAGCAAAAAGATAGTTTACGTTTTATATTCAAAATTACAAAGTACAGAAATAAAAATAGTAATAGCAAGAGTCATAAAAGCAAAAAAGCTGAAACCATGTATCAAACCTGTGAAAATAAAAAATTATGGCTATGACAAAATTTTAATTGATCGAAAATAATGAAATACATATTTGTTATGCTTGTCACAATTCTAGATCAGTGCTTTAAAAATCATATTTATTTTCTCAAAATTATATAGAGATAGCGCTTTGATTCGTAAAAAATTCCCTACAGAGTGGCTAGCAACAAAAATAAATTGTAACAAGCATATAAAAATTTCGACGTAACCCGATGAGAACGTATGGCTTAGTTGGTCAGAGCGTTTGGACGACTTTCTAGAGGCACAGGTTAAAATTCCGCTACGTTAAAATTTTTATATGTTTTCTAAAGAAACATTAGTTTTAGTATTCTAACTCCAAACATTGTCAAATGTTTGGGGTTAGAATACGAAAGAAATTTTTCAAACAACTGTTCGTGATTACTGTGATTAAGTACATAGAAGTGGTTTTTAATAAGAAAATCAGATTTTGCTTAAAATTTTGCATAAATATTATTACGCATATTTAAATGATTATAAAATAACAATTACCTCTAATGTATTTGACACATATAGGTGTATCCTGCAAATAGCAGGAAGAAGCAAGAGCACACAACAAACAACTTTCATATTTACACTGCGCCACGACGGTAGGTTTATGTTTCAACTTTGAATTGTGTTTGACTTCAAGCATGCTTGATATAGATTCCGTAGGATTAAAAAAGTTTATAAATATGTACAGTGTGTCGCAGAGAGGAATGGAGTGAATATGATAATATTCTATCCATTCCTCTCACCATCAGTAGATCCACATTATACATCTTATTTTACGTAGAAATTATACTTATTTCTGCTATTTCTTTTAGAATTGTAGACATACTCTTCGAAAGAAGCTAGCTAGCCTAAATCTTTTTTTTTTTTTTCGGAACTATAACCAGCCCCATGGCTAGTGGGATGTCCATGCATCAGCCCATAGAAATCAAATATATTTTTTTTTAATAATTGATTTTTATATATCACGTCCAGATAATACTTAAAAATATTATACAAAAATGACTGCCGTACCAATATTACAAATTTTAATATATAGTTATCACTGCATTTTTGATGCAGTTGCATGAATGACGCGCATGCATAAGTCGATTGCTAAATAGCAATCCACATCATTATTTACAACTAAATCCACAAATTGTGATTAATATATTCTGTATGTAATTTGCTAAATTTAATACGATACCTTCCTAAATATTAAGATAAAAACTTAACTGCAATTTTTTATAATTTATTGTATGTATGGTAACACAACATAACTCCAAACAGCTGATTGTCAAAATAAATAGCTGTCATAAATCACAGTATAGCTGTTATCGTTTTATAAAAACTATAAAATACATAAATATTGTTTGTTAGTAAGAATATGACATAAGCATACTATATATATTATTAAAATGATCTAATACAATTAGTACACCGAAATAACCTCAAAAAGGAAATGGCCTCTAAATTACCCAAGGCAACTCTAAATTTAAAACAGGTAAATTTCGATTTTAGTTATAAATAATACTGTGACTAATCTATTAATATTTTTGTACAAAATTATCTTTTTCATTGATTATATTTTTAGCTTTACGTTGTATCCGGCACATAGCAGGGTAGGCAGAGAAAACCTGGAAACCTAGTGTTAAGATAATTTTCTTCCCCATTCCGCTGAATTTTGGAGGCATTGCTTGTTGTATGGTAGAACTCAAGGCCGGGATTTGCCTCATTAAGAGCAAAGAAATTAGAATATTAAATATTTAATTTCCTTGAGTGGGAATCACAACAATAATAAAAAAATCTTATTTTATATTTTTTCAGTTCCTTTTACGTCAAGAAGTTTTGAAATTATACCGTGATATATTTAGAACAATAAGAAAAGTACCAGATGATAAAACTCAAATAGAATTAAAAGAATGGGCCCGAGCAGATTTCAAAAACAATAAACATTATAATGACGAAACAACTATTAAGGCTATGTTACACTATGGGAAGAAATCATTGAAAGATTTGCAAAGATCACTTGCATTAAGTGATAGCTAGTGACCTTAGAATAAATATATATGCGTTTTTCAAAACAATTGTGAATATATTTTATTATTATTTTACACATATTATGTAAATAGACTTTAATGTAGATATAAAGTTTTAAAAGGTTGATTAAATTTTTATTTTTTCAGCTTTACAGTATACCCCGGGTAGGCAGAAAAAACCTAAACCCAAGGCTCTGATTCTTCCACTTTCAGTCCAAATTTGACATACATAGTTATTAGTGTATCCAGTTCTCCATTTGCTCTGGTTCACACCACTAAATATTTTACATATTAATGCTTGGAACTTTTCATTTATAAAGAAATAGACACAAAGACTATATAAATCATGATTTATTATAAAAATGTACTACAGTTTAAAAACAACATAGAGTAGTTTTAAATTCAATATACAAAAACAAATCTATAAATCTATGATGTTTTACTACATCATATAAAGTGCTAATCACTGTAATACATATAAAAAGTCTTTTTTTTTTTAAATAAAGACAGCTCATTTCACAGCATAATTACTTTGTGCTTCCTTAAGCCCATGATCTAGATGATTTTGTATAACTAATATAAGTAACAAAATAATTTTATGATAAACTTAAATAAAAATTTAATAACTATCAATAAAAATTGCTTTATAAAACAAATAAACTAAAATTGGTACAGTAATACCTGTACCCACTACTACAGTGAATACTGTAAAAAAAGTTATAAAGTCACCATTTTTGTTAAAATATTTTGCTAACCACTGTATCATATTTCGTGAAATATGATGGCCATCAGTACCATAGCAAGGTAAAACATTTAAAAACCCTATGCCCATGGAAAATATAAATATATATCTAAGCAGTTTTTCAAATTGTGATGGTGAGAAAAATGATATTACTGCACTTCTAGGGAAATATTGATCCACAAATACTGTTTTGTGTATGTCATATGGCAAACCTAAATAGAGTACTGCATTATTATCCTTTCTTTCTATTATTATTAAATATGTTTGATTGTTAAGTGATGGCTTCAAACAGTGCATATTTCTTGGACAAGTGTGACCATTTTGTTCTGTACATTTGATTAACTTGTTTTTTACCATATCTCTAGGTTTCAAGCATGAGTATTGTCCAGGCAATGCTGAGTCAATAACATTCTTAGGCTCTATGTATTCAAAGCAAAAGCTATATAAGTCATCTTTACGACAACACTCCACAACATCATTCTCTTTGACAGTCTCCATCATAATTTCATCATTCTGTGCAATATATTCCGCACTGGTGCAAATACCAAATCTATCATGAGCCACATGAAGGCAGTATGACCAATCATTACCATTTTTGACTGAGCAATCATTTATGGACATTATAACATCATTATCTTCGAGTCCTCTAGCATGTCTTAATGGTGAGTCATCAGTAAAATCTGTTACTCTCACTCCAATATCAGTTCTATAAGCCAGACTAAACAAAATCGGAGCTGAGAAAAATAGTAGTAATGCTAAAAATGCTAGAGCAACATTGTGCCATACCCCAGCACAGTAAATTTTCAGTCTTTTTGATATGCCTAGGCTGTTTAAATGTTCAGTGTTAAGTTCTACAAAAGCTATAGGAATTATAGTAAATACATAAACTCCCACTGCAATTAACTGAACATCTTCTTGTGCTGCTGCAGCTGCATGTCCAAGCTCATGGAAAATAGAACTAAGTCCTATCGCAAGAAAATAAAACCAAAAGTCTGATGCTGGAATATTTACACCTGGTAACATAGCTTTTACTTCTGGCACACTATTAAGTTGAATAGATTCATGGAAATGTTCAAATATGAATGACAAGAGAGTCCATAAAGCAAATGGAAGAAATATTCCAATAGTAAATAGATATCCGAAGTTAAACCACTTGCGAAGAATTCGAGTTAAGTTCTTGCTCCATCTGTATATAAATCTATTAAATGCGTTTGTTGTCCAGGAAAAATTAAAAATCCCAACTTTCAGTCCAGTTCCTTCTAAGAATGCATAGTATGGATAGTGCATACAACTCTGTAAACAGAACAAACTTTTTAATTTAGTTTATGCATATTTTTAACTACATACTCATGTGCAAAAATACAAAAAGTTATACCTTAAAAAATGCATCAAAAAACCAAATTACAACATAAAATGTTAAAACAAACGTGCAAAGTATGGCAAATGACATTTTGCTGATTATTATTTACAAATATATCATCTTATAATCACATTTCAATTAATATATTTATTAAAGATTGGAACCGGCATTAAATTCACATTATCGATTTATTGTGAATGGAAGCAATACGACATTGCAAATATATTTATGTCTTATGCTCCTTATTTGTATAGCAATAAGGCTTTTTAATCCACAACATAATGTTGAGCTAACTTAACGTTTACTGTCATATTCCGAACCCGAACAGATAATGTAACAAGTAAAGTAGAGCCTAAGTATTTAAGTAATTACTTAATTTGAGATATCTAATTTTTTTCAATATGAAAGGGGGAAATAGGTTATTATAAACCTAAATATTTACATAATTACATTTTGTTGTGTACGTACATTAAATGTGTAAAACGGAATGTATTTCAATCAATGGCTACATTGCTACATGTTTGATATGTCAAATCAATTTTGACGGACGGACGCGTAACAGCGAGTGTGTAAATTCGAAATATTTATTTTGTTACATTTTATCATGTAAGTGATGAGTTGTAACGAAAATGAAAGTGGCCCCTTTGTCGTATTCTTCTTACCGGCGGTTGTTGGCTGCCTGACCATACTCTTGGCCCGACGCTGGTCTAACTCTCAAGTTAGCAATACTTCATCCACTGCCTTTTCGAGGCGGAGGAAAATTATAAAAGACCCGCTTGTTAAACGTCCCTTACCCCCAATTGCTTGCAAAATGGTAGCTCCTGGATCAAAAAAATCATCTGGAGCGACCAAAAAGGTAGGGTATTTCAGCCTCGCTATAAATTCCATTTGAAAACACTAAAACTTTTTTTTGATTTTATTTTATTTAATAAATAATTATTTTTCTTTTTCATTGTATATTTTCTACAATTTTTAGGGAGTACCCCCACCATTATTGGATGAAGAAATAAATGGTAAGAGAACCAGACCACGGCTCTCTCCTACAAGCAATTCAGGTGACTCTAAACTATCTGATAGTCCAATGCCTCCAAAACACATTCCATTCCCATACATCCCCAGGGATGGAGAATTGTTATTTGAAATTATGTCATTTGTATTCCTACTCGTGGCTATGGGATCACAGTTCTTAAATTTGTACAGGACAATGTGGTGGCTACCACATTCTTATACAACACAGGCAATGGTAATTATATAAATTATTAATTTTAAATTTAAAAAATCTAATAAATTGCTTCAATGCTTTATGCATTGTGGGGCAATGAAAAAGAAAATGTGGAAAAAGTATGTATATCTATTTTTTTTTGTTACATTTTAAATTATAACAAAATCACTTAACTTTATGTAAACAAACCGTATGATTTCATATTGCATTTCATGCAAGTAGCTATGATTTGAACAAAATGAGATGTAATTCTATATTTATTTCTGTACATAGTTTTTAAGTTCTACATTTATATTTTATATAATAGAATTAAACACAAAAAGAAAACCAGAAGAAATATTCTTGCAAACTTTTATGTTTAATTTTCAATAGAAAAATATATTTAAGAAAAAAGAAATATGGTGAATAAAAAATATGTTGTAAGCATATAAGGATTTTAAAATAGCTTGATAAAAATATAATGCATTTACCCTTGGGCTGCTATTTTTGCATTAGTATAAATATATATATTTTTAAATTGATTTATAAAAAATATTTTTCTTTCTTTATGTGTGAATGATATTTTAAATTAATATTTTTTCAGAATTTTCACCTGATTGACCCACACCTAGTGGCATTTATAGTGACAATGATCAGTAGAAGGCTACTTCTGTGCGTAGCTATGACTATACTTGGTTTTATATTGCCTCCTAAACTGATGCCTCATGCTGCTGTAGCAGCTAGGTATGTTATTTATATGTTTATTATGTTTTAACCCCTGATTCATCACAGGGGGCTGCTTTAAATTTGATGTGTCTGCCTATGTGTTTATCTGCGTATCTGCCTATAGCATTATAGCTCCCAAACAGATGAAACAATTTTTATATTTTTGGTTTCTAAGGTCACTTAATTGAGAGTGTTCTTTGCCATTTTTGCCACTTTGGTCTCTCTGTCTTTACTACTATATCCAGAAAACAGTATGAAGCTAAAAATATTTTTATTTAGGTCCATTGCCACTCACTGAGGGAGCATCTGACGATTAGATTTCATTAGGGGTAATGGTAATGAATTATTAAATTTCTTTGCCCTGGTAAATAAGAAAGTATGACAGTTAATTCTGGCATTCAAGACAATAGATCTTAAATTAGATCAGAAAGCTAAAAAAATAAATTACCATTAATATTCTATACATTCTAATATAATAATCTTTGTAATAAATTACTTCTTTCTTAATGGACTTATGTTGACACAATGTAATTTGTAACAAAAAAAAATGATGTTTGTCATTTTAATAAAGTTTATCAGTTACCTTATCTAATTTCCTTCTATGAATATTTATCAGTTTCAAATATTGTACCATTATTGTTGCTTTAAATGTGTAGAATAAAAATCAGCTTAACACTATTGCATGCAGCAGGATAGGCAGAGAGAACCTAATAATAAGACACTCCATTCCTCATTTTCCGCCGAATTCTGGAAGCATTGCGTGTTGAATGGCGGAACTCAATGCCGGGCTTTGCCTCTACACCAGAGCCAAGAAATGAAAAGATAAATTTAAATAAATATTTCATTTCCTTGAGTAGAGATTGAACCCACAACCAGTCGCGTTTACAGTCACACACTTGTGCCCCTGCCTGTCGGCCACGATTGGCCTCATGTGTAGAAATGTATAGAAATATAGAGGATTATATAGATATTGGATTAAATAAATGTGTAGAAATGTTGGATAATTATAGCCATCTCAAATCCATACCATGTTAGAGGTTTTAGTATCTCAGACCAGTGTAAACGCGACGGTTGTGACATCGATTCCCACTCCTTGTAAATATTTAATATTTTCATTTATTTGCTCTGGTAACAAAACGGTATCGCAGCGTTGAGTTACGCCACTCAACATGCAATGTGTCGTTAATACGGCGGTGTATGGTGAATAGGGTGGGTGTCTTAACATTAAGTTCCCTACTTGCTATATGCAAGATACAGTGTAAATAAAAAAACGTAGTTTTAACAATTTTTCATTATATTAGATTTTGCATTCAATTTTCCCTCGATTAAGTTTATAGACAATTTTCAATTTTTTCAGGATGTTTGTGTTAGGTATAGTCCTGGGTGCTATGTCGTGGTGCACCTATTTCTTGATACTCAAGTATCCATTTGTTAAAATATTTTATTTATGCTATCCGTAAGTGTAATCATTTTTGCTTATATTTTTTTTAATACTAAAATGAAATGTTGAAATTAATTTAATATAATCAAGTTGTTGCTAATAATAATGAAGCTACTGTACAAGAGATGGTTGTAGGTGCTATTCCCACTTAGGGAATGATTTTTATAAATTTAAATAAATACTTATTTAATAAACATACAAAAATTTTAACATAGCAGGATTTGAAACACTTCTTGTCCATCTCTGACCAGTAAACTATATATTTTTATTAAGCTACGTCAAAATTCTTATATGCTTGTTACAACATATTTATGTTGTTAGCAGATCTCTGCTAAGCTAAGGGAGATTTTTCATATCGAGCTACATTTTTTTCATTATGGAATAACACTTACAAAAATGTAAAAAATGTATATTTAAATATTTTTGTGACCCCTCTCATAAGACAAAAGTAGTTCCACATTCAACGTGCAATATCACATTGCTAATGGCTCAAAACAAGTGGAATATTGAGAATGAAGTGTCTTGACACTAAGTTCTCTCTGTCTATCCTGCTATATGCGGGATACAGTGTTAATCTATAAAAAAAAAACAAAATTATAAAAACATTTCTTGTAATTTCAGGGCAGTAATATATTTCATACTATTTGGAACGGACTCTGTTCCATTCCTTTTCCTCCATTGTACATCACCACTAATGCACAGTTGTTCGCACGACCCGGAACAAATAAGGGCGGAAGTTGAGTATTTGAGGCAGGACTTTAATCAGAGAGTGAAAAAAATATTGTGTAATTCTATATTTGGAGCATATTATAGTAGTTTTGTGCCATGTTGCTTTGCTCAGGTGGGTTTAGTTTTTTAATAATGTCTGATACCTCATAAAAATATTTAGCATTTAAATTAATTTGTGACCATGTTTTTAACATTACTTGTATTGTCAATTTGCTCTGCCTTAGTTTTAAATTAAATGTCTTTATATATTATAATCATGTTGTAAACAGTAAATATTATAGTGTGCCCTCATAGGGCAGTGGGATATGACTATAGTAGTAATGGCTGTGCCATTCAATCTCTCAGATGTATGAAACCTTATTTTCTTGCTCTGGCAAAATGTGATGTTGAGTTTCACCATTCAACACTCACACATTGAGTGGTAAATGTAAAATGGGCACTAACTAATGCAAAATCTGTTTCGTTTTTCTTTACTATCTTTCCTATTTTAGGTGTAGAACTTAATTACTTTCTGTTTTCTAAGTAGATCATAGTGTTTGTGGTCAGCTGTCCAACTGAACCACAAAGTCTTGGGGCTGGGAACTTTCAATTATTTTACTAAGGACTTGTATTATTATACTCTATTTTAATTGTACCAGTCCTACCTCCACTACGACACAGCGGCCGCGGCCCAACAAGTGGGCCTGGTGTGGGGCGCGCTCTGCGGCCGCTACGCCGCGCACCTGCTGCCCGCGTCGCTGGCGGACGTGCCGCACCGCGCCGCCAGGCACCTTGGGAGATGGGCGCGAGTGACCCGTTAGTGTCTTAGTAATATGTGCAGTATGGAGATATTGCTGGGGGATGATTGGTGGATCTAGTTAGAGCACTGGTTCCCAACTAGTGGTCCGCGGACCACCAGTGGTCAGCAGAAGCCTAAATGTGGTCCGCGAACTATTTAAATTTTGTGACTGGGGATGGTGAGGCAAAGTTTATATTTGATTATCACACTTAAGTTTTATTATACCTACATGCATAGTTGTCCCTGCTACCAAGAATGATATAAAAGTGGTCCTTGATCAAGAAAAAGTTGGGGACCCCTGAGTTAGAGGCTCTCTTTGCTGTTATCCACCACGCTCGTGGATGTACATGTACGTGATGCAAATGGGTGCAAGTGAGGGGTTAGTGACTTAAGAACCCAGTGACTTAGTGCATATGTTGTGAAGGAAGTGCTAGTGTGATATATGATAATTTATTTGATGTGACACAGTGTGTGTGTGTGAGGAGTTATAAAAGAATGAGTGAATGGACTATGAGTCACCTTTGACTCTGTAGTGTTGTTTTACTTTTCTAACCATTATTAATATTAAGGTGTATAAACGTAAAAAAAATGAGTTCTATTTGTGTAGTAAGTTGTGTGAGGGTTATTTGCAAGTTAAGAAGAGAAAGTTAATATATTGGATGAGGGTGTGAAGCATAGCATTGAGTTCCGACTCTCCTCAATCTGTCTTTAATTTGGATAATGGAAAATGGATAATAGTGGGTTTTGACACTATTTTGTCCCTTCCTACTTAAACAGTGTGAAGCTAAAAAAATTGTATATTATTTTAGGATGATAGTTAAAATGCTAAATGCAGAAATCTATGTATATCTATAAAAAAAGGAAATTTCTAGTCTATCCTCTTATTTTTGCTCTACATTTTATATAGTTAACACTTCATTATATAATTCATATACTAGTTATAAATAATTCATATATCCTATTCCTCCACAGCTCCAGTAACAGTACCAGATGTACAACTATGGTGTCCAACACGGTGGTGGACATATGGGTCGCTGGCACGATTTTCCGATACACTGTTCATAGCTGACACTCCTATAGTGGCCGCTATACCGAATGATGTGCATCACATACGTTTTTATGTAAGTATATGCTTTTGAGATTCAATTTAGACCAGAATATCAAGCAAATATTTGTTTTGTTTGTATTTAATATATAAATAGATATAACAATCAAAAGAGCAGACATTTATAATTAGCTTCACACTGTATTCTGCATATAGGAAAGTAAGTTAAATAGGAGAGAATTTATTGTCAAAACAAAGACTTTTAATATTAAATTGTCTCTACTATTTTCAGCTTGAGTCCCATACATTGCACATTAAGAGGCAAATACTCATCTTTTGTCTTAATAGAGCAGGGAAATGGAAATAATTACGTTGCATTTACAGTCAGGTGTTATTTACATTTACGGCTGTAAATGCGCCTCAACGGTCTTAGCATATATTACTCACTACTTTATATGAATTGAGCAATAACCGCGTTGGTTTCGTATTGTAAATATTTTTTTTATCTGTAGTTACTTTTATAAACTTTTTAATTTAAATAATTATAGTAAACATTAAAGTATTTTTATTGTATTTGCAGTCGGTGTTCAGCAATCCATCAAAATTCCTATGCATTTTACTCTGTTTACAATTATCGCTGGTCGCAATGCAGCTCTGCCTTTTATTTAGTTCGTTCGCGTGGCACAACTTCGTCGCCATTGTTATACTACTATTTATTAACTATTACACTGTATTCAAAATGGTTAGAGATTATCTCGTCGCGTGGAAAGTATATAAAGCAGAAGATATGATACAAGACAAAAATATTTCATATACAGTTCGCTAAATGACAGTTTTTTTAAATAAATGTCACATAGCATGTGTTTCACTCAGTGATGTTCGGATATAATTGTTGTAATATGAAAGATACTCGATTTAATAAAAAATATAAGCTTATTTATAGTCTTTTTTTCATTTTTGAAAATTATTGTCCTTAAGTAAGGAAAATAATATATATGCTATTTATTTGCCTTTGCTTGACAGTATGGATAACCTTATATATCATAACAAATATATCTGAATAATTCAGAAGCAATTATAATATTATAGAGTAATTATGGATCTAGTCAGATCTAAGTCTACAGTTTATTTAAAAACAAAAACATTTCCATTTAGTGAAACTCTTGCCTAATAATGATCTGGTTATTATAATTTGTATTGTACTTAATTTTAAAAGAATGTGAAAGGGAATTGTAGTTCTTACATATGTCAAAAGTTATATTAAATTTATTTAATCGAAAACTCTGGAAAAAGGTTTCTTAATCATTATAAAAATAACTAAATAAGCCTATTGAATAAATAAATTGAAACATTTAAGGGTTATTATTATAATAATATTTCGGAATTAATCGGAAACATAACAATAAAGTTTAACACATTAGTCAAATATTTTATACCATCAATATTTAATAAATTAATTAAAAGTATGTAACTACTGTTTTGAATATCTTACAATATTTTTTCTTGTGCCCTTAATATATTTTTTTATATTTGAAAATGTGAAAAAAACGTAAAATGAAAAGACTGAAGTATTGTTTTTTCAAACCATTTTTGTGTAAACATGTAATAATATGTTCTTCAATAAAAAAACTATATAAACTATACATACGTAGCTATGTACCTTTATTTACTCCTTACCCTACCCTGATTAGAATTTTATTAAATACAAACCTATTTATTTAATTAAACACTGGTTTTCAACTGCGGCATGCCAGTGTATAAATAGAACTAACTGAGTTGTATAAGATACATTCTTAGACACGAGCCAGGGTCTCCAGCCAAGGTAAAAAACTGGAAGCGCGCAATTTCGTATTTTATACGAACTATTTCAGGGTACTTTTGAACCCCTCATAACTCGAAAACAAATAAGTGTACATGTATGAATTTAGCACATTTGTTAAAAATTGTAATGTAAATAAAATTTCGACAATTTAATTTATACGGTTATTAACCCTTACACGACTACGGGGACAGATTTGTCCCAGATAATAAAATTGATGGTAGTTACGAAAAAAAACAGACATGCGTTTTTTTAGTCAATTAGTTTCTAGAAATACTTTTTTTTATAATCATTGAAAAGTGGCGTAATTCAGTGGTAAGTATTTATTAAGTTTCTACACTTAAAATACATTTTTTTATGCTTTGTACTTGTACAAGTCGTTGGAAACCTAAAGGGACAACATTGTCTCTATGGCCTATGGAGGAGCAATTTTGCATTTCGTTGCAAAAAAAATTAATTACTACCTTCAATTATTTATTTTTATTTTTTCATATTATATTTTGTATGGGATGTGGAAATTTGAACTCAAGGAAGATGAAATTTGAAATATTTTAATGAGATGTAATAGTGACTATGAGGACAATTTACTGCTCGACGAAGAAGATCAAAAACTATTGACATAGAATGATGACCAAGGCATTTGATGTAGAGATTGATGATACAGCATTGCAACATCTAGAAATAAAAAGCAAATCACCTGAACTTCTGCAGTAAATCATAGTACCATAATGCAACAGTCAACTTGTTTACGTGCAGTGAGAGAACATACATTCCAAATGTTTTTCCTAATGTGGAGTATCAATTCAGAAAGGTCCTATTAATCCTATTTGTTTCTAAAAAAAAATTATATTAAACAGTTAAAATGACGGCAATACCTCTCAAAACCTTATGGTCCTGAAAGGGTTAACATAATAATGTTGAAAAATCGGCATTATTATAACGGACTCGCTCATCAAAAACTTAATTATTTCTAGATGACATAGAAACTTAAATATAAGTATATAAAATAAAATAAGAATATTCTTTACTGGAACTCAAAAGATTTATATACATAAAGTTAAAGTTCGATAATGACAACTTTAGTTAAGAATTGTGTTATACTAATGCCTCTCTAGAAATTTTACAAAATATTTTTTTAAAAATAATAAATATTATTTTAAAATAAATTTTAATTCAATTTTATGTGTGCGTGTGTGTATAAGTCTACTTCGGTACCAACTTTTTTAGCTTCATGCTGTATCCCACACGTAGGCAGAGAGAACCTGAGGATCTTCCGTCGAATTCTGGAGGTAATACGTGTTAAAATGTGTGAGTTCCGCCACATTCAATGCTGCACTTTGCCTCGTAGTCAAAGCGAAAAAATGAAAATATTAAATGTTTCATTTCTTCGAGTGGGGAATGGGGACCAACAACTAGTCGCGTGTATACACACTTGTGTCACTGCACCACAACCAGCCTCTTTTAATAGATAAAGAACCAGTATGGGCCTTATTGTATTAGCGTAGTATCGAGTTTTATTTTTAAAGACAACACAAACTAATTATCTTATTCCAAAAATATTAATTATTTTCACCTAACATGTCTGTACGGTATACAAATATAATTTGAGATGCCCATACATAAAAAAAAAATGAAATTGATTGTAGATTTTGTATGGTAATAAAAAATACTTTTATTTATAAATAAAATATGTAAAAGAAATTATAATTTTATTAATATAAAGGTAACTGCATTTTTATACATCTTATACTTAATACTTTGGCTGAACTAATGACATAACTTTTTATTACTTTATATAAACCCATGATGACTTTTCTTTATTGTCATTTATTTGAATTTTCATGGATTTCATTTTATCTCTAACTACATCACAAGCACTTAATACTTCATTATCTTTCCTCTTTATGGCATTTGAACGGACAGTTTGCCTGAATTCAACAAGGATATCTAAAAATAAGTTCGAAACATCATTTTGAGTAGATTCAGTTAATTTTAAACCAAATTTTAAAAGAACTTGCACTAAGTATTCAGCAATCAACATAACTGGTACAGGATAAAAGTCAGATGTATCTGCTTTTATTAATTTATTACTTATCCTTATTAAATTTAATAAGCTATTTATACAAGATGCAGTGTCAAAGTCATTTCTTAAGGCTTCTAAATTGTTTTCTTCAACTTTTTGCAGTTCATTTAGTAATTTATTGCTATAATCGCCTGTGCTAGAATTACTGTTGTTAACATAAATTTCAACTTCTTTTAAGAAAAATTTAAATTTGTTTAGGACTTCCTGTGCATTAGCCATCACTTTGTCATTGTATTCCATTGAATATCTATAATTGGACATAAGACATGCCATTCTAAATACATCTGCATTATACTTTTGTAATACATCAGGTATTAAAATTGTATTTTGAAGTGATTTAGACATTTTTGTTTCTTTTAGCTTTAGATGGCCAACATGGATCCAGTAATTAGCCCACTGTCTTGTGTTGTGAAAGGCACATGATTGGGCTTCTTCATTCTCATGATGAGGAAATTGTAAATCAATCCCACCTGCATGGAAATCTATTTGTGAACCAAATATTTTGCTAACCATTGCTGAACATTCTATATGCCAGCCTGGTCTGCCTTCACCCCATGTAGTTTGCCAAGAAGGCTCATTAGGTTTATAACCCTTCCATAGCGCAAAATCCATTTTATTTCTTTTTGTCTCATCACTAGGTTCCCCATCATTTTGTATGTTTTGTAATTTTCCATAAGCAGGAAACTTTGTGGTATCAAAATATACAGAACCATCTTTGGCCACATAAGCCATATTAGAATCTATAAGACCTTTTACAAAATTACTAATTGTATCAATATGGTCAGATACACGGGTAACTATCATAGGCTTTTCAATATTCAAACTAGACAAATCAATCCAAAATTCATGTTCATACTTCTGAGCGACACTTTTAAAGTCACTTTTAGTTTCATTAGCTCTTTTAATAATTTTATCGTCAATATCAGTTATTCCCATGACAGTTACTAGTTTTAGATTAAAAAATGATTTCAGTATTCTCTGTATGATATCTAATTTAACATAACAACAAGCATGTCCTATATGTGCCGAGTCGTATACTGTAGGGCCGCATGAGTACCACGTAGCAATTGTAGGGTCACTTAGTATAATCGGCACACGCTCTTGAGCGACACAATTATAAATATACACTCCAATTGGATTCCCATTCGGCATCAACCATTTCGTGTCTTTAAAAGGTTTTAGATTACAAATATGAGAGAGCTTTCTATTAAAAATTGGTAGATATTTAGTCATTATTGTTATCACTTGAAGTACAATTATCACCAGTGACCAGAGTCGGGCGAGAGTTCTTTGGTTCTTTAATTATGGAGTTCCGAGCGTGCTAGTTAGGCACATATCATTTCACCAACGTCACGTTGTATGGATCGAGCTATTCAATCCTTTAAAAATTTCGCGTGACAGTCATAAATAAAAAATAAAAACAACAAGCTATCAGCTGATACTAGAAAGTGTCAGAGGGGAAACTCAGGCTCTACAATCTTAGTACAACGAGACTGGAAACTTTTGACGTATAATATT
>DWAL01000036.1:0-17849 GCA_018230405.1 Heliconius hortense
AATTTTAAAGTTAATTACATTTATTTTTAAAATTTTAGGTTTTATTAGTAATTTCTTATTTGTTACCAAACTATTATAAAACTATATACACTAATCTACTTTTATTTGTAAGTAATTTAGTAACTGCCCACATTATCCTGAACTGAAAATCAAAGCACCACACAAATAGAATGAAAGAGCAATTACACAATTTACGTATCGATTGCAACCCTCACATAATTTTATATCCTACCCACTCGGGCGTAATGGCGTCTTGAATAAAATAAGAAAATTATCACTGGCCGCTACCAAGGGGTGGTTTTCGGTGGCCACCCACCCCCTTAGGTTTTAAAAAGAAAATTTCGGTCGGGCGTGATATTTTTAAAATAAGACCCTTCTTCGTGGCATATTCCGTGGAGAGATTTTAAAATAAGAATAGTTTCGCGATACCCCCTGCCTCCCTCGTCTGGAGTTCGAAGTAACGCCGCGTTCAGTATTGAAATTTACTAAGCGTTGATCGAAATCTTATCCTACTAATATTATAAATATGAAAGTTTGTGAGGATGTTCGTTCCAGTTTCACGCAAAAACTACTGAAAGGATTCAGATGAAACTTTACAGTAATATTAGTAAACTTACATTTTCATTAGTAACCTATGTGGTTACAATTACATTAAAAAAAAATTAAAACTTAGCTGTAAAATAACAATATAACTTTAGGCGGGTGAATCTGCGTGTAGCTCCTTAATGCGTTTTCCATACAGCGTGACATTAGGAGAGTGATTAATGCTCAACTGACACGTTCGGAACGTCACAATAAAAGAAGAGAACAAAAAATTGTTTATGCATTATAAAGTTTTTAGATTGTTATTTCAAGATACACTCATTTAAATCCTGTTTAATTTTATATTTACAGCTAAATAGAATTATGTAAAATAAAAAAAAGAAAATAGTATAAAACAAATAGGTACATTAAATTTTAATTTAATTCAGTAAATTCAATAGTCCAACTATATAAAACAGTAAAATTTCATCATTTCTTATAATATTAAGTAAAATCTACTTGCCTTACCAACTCTCCCGTTCAAAGCGTACCTATAAGAATTCGGGGGTTAAAATCGGGTGGTTCGGGGATACAGGGTGTTCCTTGATGAGGAGGTTTTTGAGGAATTCCGTCAGGGGTCATTCACCGGCGCCGATACGATAGTAATTGGATCGCCTAACGGATCTCTAAGTAATACTTGTATTATGTTGATGTATTTTTTGTAATAAATAATGTTATGTTTGTTATATTTATGTTTCTTTTTTATGAATTATGCTTTAAATAATATTAGTTTGTCTGGTTGGCTATAAATTTTATAAGTTTGGTAGTCACTTTGTTTTTTGTTCTCTTCGTGTATGTACTAAAAGTCATTGAACAATAACCGCACCTCTTGGAAACAATGTAAGCCCGTATAAGCGTCCAAGCGCGGGTTCGAATCCCGTTACATTATTTTTGTTATGTTTTCTAAAAATATTTTTCTAAAAGAATTATAATAATAAATTTACGTTTTGTCTTGTGTATATCCACTAAGATATTTTGTAGGATAATGGAACCAAAATTTTTATAGTGTAATTTTGATTTATCAGAATTATCTAAAATTTAGTGACTTTGCTGTTGTGGTAAATTTCGAAAGTACCCACTCATATTGTTCATTGATGATTGTGGGTTCGATTCACATTTGAGACTGTTTATATTGTTCTGGTTACGACCAAAGTTTTAATAGACGAAATATTATTTGATTCGTCCAACATAAAATGCCTTAAAAATTTGTAGAAAGAAAAAAAAAATAAGAAAGTAGTGGCTTAGGGATAGTTGTCGTAGCCGACCTGTTTTATCGCACAAGAGAACTTTGAAGGTTAAAATTGTCAATATCTATGAAAAGATAACTATACTACACATCACGTGACTGTAAACGCTACAGTTACGGGTTCGATTCCCATTCAAAGAAATCATTTATTTTTATTTCCTTGCTCTGGTAACAAAACAAAACTCAGTATTGAGTTCCATTACTTATTGCGCCATATCTCGAAAATAGAGCGGTGTGTGGAGAACGGAGTGTCGTAACACCCACTGCCTAGCCAGCTTTATGTGGGATACAACGTGAAATTATAAAAAAAGATAACTATACTTACCATATACTGGAATTATACATAAACTTCAACCATTTTACTTTTAAAAGAAACCTAAAAATGGTAAATAAGCGAGTATTGAGTTCTCAGGTCAGACCTAACTAATCTGATTCCCGTGGATACGACGCGCTGTCCAGACCAGATTATAATTTCATGTAATATAAACGTTACGTTGTAAATGTATGAAAGAAAATATTTATCAGTCTTCTAATGCACCATAAAGTAAAGTATTGGTGCTTATAAAAAATATCTGGGAGACAAGGCGCGGCGTGGAATTCCGCCAATTAATACGCAATAATGAATCGATACTGTATTCTCGAAGGTCAATCAAAGTCTCCTTTGTGTGAGAGAGAGAAAAGTTTCTAGTAAGAGGCGCATACTACTCACTCTTGCTTCCTAAACACTTTTTTTTAAATATTTATTAGCTTCACGCTGTATCCCGCATATAGCAAGATTTTCAGAGGGATCTACTGTTAAGACACTCCATTCCCGAGTTTCTCCCAATTTTTCGAGACATTGCGCGTTGAGTGGCGAAACTACACTCCACGGTTTGCCTTGTTACAAGAGCAAGGTGCTGAATGTATTAAATAATTCATATGATTGAGTGGGAACCGAACCCACAACCATCGTATTTAAGGCACAAGCTGTTCCACTGCTGCACGAAGGTTTTTGTACAATTTTTTTCTATATTTTAAAGTATTTTTGAATAATTCTGTCTATATTTATATCCCAGGGTTGCCGCACGTGTGCCATGGCGGAGTGCTCGTTCGCGCGCTGTCAGCAGGAACGACGCGCTATACGCAAGGAGTTACAGCGTTGGACTAAAAACATGGTTTACATATTAGGTTAGTGACTGTTTTAAATTTTTGTTCACTCTGTTTTAATGTATAGGTTGAATTATCTTTTTTATGTTTATATAATATATTTTGGTAACATTTAGAAATAATTAAAAAATTAGTTGTCTTTCAAGTGACTGTTTCCAGATATTTTCTATATTTACGAATCCCACGCAGTTTGTAAGAAAAACAGGTGTTTCTAACTTTAACTAACTAACTTTAAGAAATGAAAATGCTAAAAATTTTATATTAAAAATATTTTTGTAAATAAATCATTTTAGCTTTCCACTTAAAGAAAGGAAGGCAGAGGAAGCCCATTGCTTGAAGTCTCTCTTTCCATCTAAATTCTGAACCATTGCCTATGCCACGTTTTGTCTTTTTACTCGAGCGGGAAATCAAAGTTAATATATACGTCTGAATGTGAATCGATCCCACAACCATTACGTTTACAGTCAGACGTTGTCCCACGCGTGCGCGTGCGGCACTTTGACATTCTAAATAAAGAATGTTTTGAGAGGAAAATGAACCCACAACCATCGTCCCTAGACAGACACCTATACTGTTGCTCAGCGGATGTCTCGTCTTTCGTACATATAGCTAATTGGTAAACATACCTAACTTAAAAAAATCATACATACAGCAAACTTAAAAAAAAGCTTATTACGCTTAGAACTTTCCTAGGCATGTATTTGGTCTCGAAATTTTCAAATTAAACCTGACGTCGGACGAGTTAATATCATACTCCATACTCTACTTGCATGAAATTTTGTTTGTTCTGTTTGCACGGGAGTTTTAGGATACGTGTTCATGGTAATTGCGGCAGCGGATTTGATCACTGGCAGTGATATTTCTTTTTTTTTAATATTTCGCTTCACGCTGTATCCCGCAATAAGAGGGTAAAGTAACACGGAACGGAGTGTTCTCCATTTTGGGCTTTCTTTCAATTATTTATCTTACATTAAGTATCATATAGATTTCAAATATTGAGAAGATAATCATATTTCTACGTGATGTTATATTAATTTTTCCCAATTTATGAATATGTCAATTGTATGTATGTTTGCTTTGATAATTCGGCACGAAAGTGGGAAACAGGAGGGTGTTAATGAAACGGAGTGTCTTAATACTAGGTTTCCTCTGCGTACCATATTATGTGCGGGAAAAAAAGAAAATTCAAAAAGGAAAAGGAAATCTCTAAGCTAATTAGGAACAGAGTAAACCACTATTATAAAAATACTTTTAAATAATCCATCACTCCATCAACCCGCTACCGCCCATTACTTGTGGATACCTTACGAATCATATTATGAAGGAAAGGGTTATAACGCAAAGTTGCCACTAAACGTTTTTGAGAGTTCCAACTTTGTTTGAGATTGATTTCGTTTTGTGCGGCTCCACGCTACTGATGCTGAGCCCAAATCCTTCATCTATTGTGAATAAGGGCAATAGTTCCGTTAAAAAAGTATAAAACTGGTTAAGTGCGAGTCGGACTCGCACACTGAGGGTTCCATATCTGGTTCCATATCATATGCACTCAATTTGTGTTCAAAAAGAATTGTAAGAAATGAATTACAAATTTAAGTGTGCAATGGTTCTTTTTACTATAATTTAGATTCAAATCCTTGCTTCGATGGTTCTTCATGATGAGAACCACAGAGGTAATTAGGTACCCTATATGTTTTGATAACGGGGAGAATAAAATTGACAAACTTAAGTTTGCACTCATTTTGTATGAAATGCAGTAATTATTTTATTCCATGGAATATATAATATGTGTAAATTTTAATTTTCCTAGTTTTGTCAACAAAGATTTTTCAAAACAAAGTGATCCTCTAAGGGTTTTGTTTTATTCTTTTTGTGTACGGAACCCTAAAAATGTGTAAAATTGTCCTTGCAGCCTTTAATACTTGATGGGTGGATATAAATATTCATTTCTCTCGCAGTTTACCATTCACTATACGATCTTCAAATTTGACTACGTCGTTCTATAGTGGTGACGTTTTAATTTTTTTCGTCTTTTTTTAACCACCTGCACAATTTTTTTGGTGTTATTTTTTATCGCACTTTTTATTTTGTATGGTGCCTAATAGTGAAAATATAAAAACTTGGGATAAGACTATAAAGATATAATTAATAAAAATCTTTTTCTTTTCAATTCTATATAAATTGAGTGTTATATGACCAAGAACCATATTTTGCTTAATCATATTATATAATTAAATATATTTTAATTATAATTATTTCACGAGTTGAGATTTAACATTGCGTATATATTAATACTTTTTAGAAAACGTATAAAAATTTTTACCGTAGTGACCTGACCGCTAAGTCATATGTTCTCTCAGCTGCGTCGAAATTCCTAACTTAACTTAACTTAGCTTCACGCTTTATCCCTAGCGGGATAGTCAGAGAGAACGGAGCGCCAAACGCTACGGTGTCGAAATTCCGCGGGTTCAAATCCAGCCATGTTCAATTTATTATACGTTTTCTAAAAAAAAATATTTTCTATTCATAAGTGCAATAAATATAATAGCAAGAAATAGCATTCTCTCTTGCCAAATGATAATTCTTAGTAATTATCTTTAGGTAGCGGAAATTTGTTAAAATCTCCATACAGAGATGCTAAACATAAATAAGCTGTAACAAACGCTTAAGAATTTCGATGCATCTTGATGAGAACTATTATTAATTTTAATTTTCTCTACTTGAACAAAATATTAAAATTCTTAAATGTGAACTCGCTATAAAACTACTTATAAAAGTTAATGTAACATACAAAATACAAAAGTTTTAATTCAAGAAAAGTTATCTTATTCACCGAAATTTCGTGAACAGTTTCGCTCACGTTGGTTTAGATTTTCTCTACTAACAGATTTTCATTCAAAGTTTTAGCATAGCAAGCTAGGCAGAGGTATCCTAGCTTTAAGACACTCCGTTGTCTACGTTGCCGAATTTTCGAGACATAGTGTGTTGAGTGGCGAAATTTAATGCTGCGCCTTGTCTCTTAGAGCGAAAAAATGTAAATATTAATTATTTCATTCCCCCGAGCAGAAATAGAACCCACAACCGACTCGTTTACCTGTGTGCCACTACGGCTTTTTTATTATAATGTAAAGCTCTATATCGACTATCAGTCTATTATAATTTCTCACATCTCTTAGCGATAAGTCAGGATGGTATTTTATAAATATAGGCCTAGATTTGTAATAGTCGATTTGCAGTGGTTGTGGGTTCGATTTTTTTAAGTAATGATTATATTTAATATTATTTATGTTTTTTTTAAGCTTCATAGTGTATATTGCATGTAACAGGGTAGGCAGAAAGAATCTAGAGTTAGAGTTCTTTACTAGCCGTCCATTTTTAACAAACTTAAAAAGAAATGTTATCAATTTGATATATTTGTACATTAAAATCGGCTTAGTAGTTTCAAGATCACTACTACCAGTAGTTTTGGGTACCTAGGTATTTTTGACGGATATAAGAAATCGGCGTAATTTTTATAAGTTATTTTTTAAATATAATTTGCCTAAGTAGAGACACTTGAAACCACTTACTTATACATTAATATATTCTACCTAAATCAGTTTAAATATAAACAATTTCTCAATAAAATCGAACCCACAACCATCGCAAACATATCTATGGTCTATATTTATAAAATACTAGCAGTAAATGTTACAAGGACCGAGCACTAATCCAATACGGATGTCCGAAAGGACGACAGATAACTCGATAAAGGCCATTTAGAGTTCGGATGTCTATTACTTCACGTATTTAGTAATTATATTTGTGTTCTATGAGGCCGTCGTGGTGCAATATCGCAGTGAATAACTGTAAACGCGACAGTCGTGAGTTTGATTCCCACTCGAAGTAATTAAATATTTTCATTTCAGTAGATAAAGCAAGGCGATGAGATTTATGTGAAAAAATAAAATAGTTCACCCATGAATGAACCCACTACCGTTGTGTTTACGATTTCAAACTTATATTCGTAAATAAAATTCTGGTAATACTTACGTAGGTGCTTTGTGTTATAAGGCACTTTTAAAACTGGTAGTACAAAGTAATGATATATTGATCCAAGATATAAATAACTTTCGTTTATATCCAAATAATATCGCTATAAGCTGACTGACAAGTAGCGGATTTTGTCGTTTAATACGAGTATTTTTACATATTTTCCTGTCTTGCATTATATGAAGTTAGGAGTTCGATTTTTATAACATATTAAAATACATATTTTTGAAACAAATCGCGGCGTTGAGTTCCACAACACAACACGCAGCTTCTCAAGCTTAGACAAAAAAAGGAAAAGGGAGGGTCTTGGCTAAGGTTTCTTTGGTTACTTTGATATGCTTGAAACTGAGGAAGACAAAATAATATACGATAAAAGACAAAATTGTTTACAAAATTGTAACCAATTTTGTTTTTTATTGTTATTATTTGGGCTTTTTCAGTTTTTAAATTTATTTATTCATGTAGATCGAATTTTACAATAAAATGAAAATCTTTCAGCTTTCTGAAACATGATATTTAAGGCCGTCGTGGCGCTGGAGCACAAACGTTTGAAGTTTGACCATAAACGCAACAGTTGCGGGTTCCTACCCACTTTGAGGAATTAAATATGTACTATTGCCCTTTCTTCGCTCTGGCTTAAAAGGAAAAAAAATATTTTCTATATCTCAACAAGATAAGCTACGATGATGAAAAATGGTACATACAAAACTTCTCTATGAAAACGGAAAGCGGAGAAGAAATTAATACATCACTTACTTCTCTCCTTGTTACTAAAAGCAAAAAACAATTAAAAATTATATATAACAAACACTACTCTATAAGTAAAATAGTATCAGTATCAGCTACTATGGGTATTCAGAGATAAAGGCTGTATCTAATTCTACATTCGACTATGGAGGGCAAGAGCAATGCAGGGTTTGTTCTACAATAGTCGCGTTTTGATCAAGTGTTTCTTAAATACTTATCTATTGTTTTTTGTGTGGATGGATAGGTTAGTGTTGTTTCACTCTGTTATTTATCTTATTTTTTAAGTAGCTTTTTAAAATTCTATCGTTATTCCCCATATAACAGAGTAGGTAAAGGGTACCTAATATAAGGACGTTTACTTCTATATTTGAGACGAGTGTTAAGTGGTGGAACTTAACGCTGCACTTTGTCTACCAGACCAGCCCGTCTAGTATAGAATAGAATTTTATGTTAAGATCGTATAGCATTTCGATTGTGTTCATTTTTAATTTGGATTTTAAACTACATGAAAATACGTAATTTACTTGGAATAACAGTTAGATTTTTCGTCCAATTTGTGCGTTCAATGTATTTGTGTTTTTCATTTGTAATATTAAATATGTTCAATATACATACAAATAATCCTAAACGGAATTTCATATTTTTCAGAAAAAATAAAAAAATATCCTACAAATTTAAACTAAAACATGTAAATATAAAGTTAAATACAATCACGTTTAGTGCCACTGTGGCGCGGTGCATCGGTCGCGCAGGGCGCATGCGTCGCTCCGTGCCTTCGCCAAACAACCTGTTGCAACCCCGGCGTGCACTAATGCAACTTCTACGCTCCGCAATCACAAGCTAAATTCTAAAATTTCCGACCAATACACCACTACTGAAATCTAGTTTAAAAAAATTCAAATTCAACATAAATTTCGGTACCAAAATCGCGGAAATTATATATTTGATAATAACACATATGTAGAGTTTCTTGTAAGTGCGGTCCAAGTGTCTTGCGAGTTCTAAGACGGTGAAGTGCTGTGAGAGTTGATTGAAATAGGTGTTCTATCGATTGTACGTTTAATATACGTATATATACAATATAAAAGCTAACTAAAAACACGAAAATTGACGTTTGTTCCAATAAAAATATATTATATATTGGCAGTTCCTTTAAAAGTTCCGTAATTTATCATATAGGGCTTCGCGTAGTGATTGTGCTTTAAAAAAAATCGCTAAATTAGAAAATTAAGTTAGATTAAAAGTTGAATAAAGCTTAAAGGAATTCAAATTCCGTTCCCGGGATCGTAGAGTGCGGATAATTGGACCAAGTAGGGGTGAATAGCCGAAGTTTACCAGCGTGGAGGCGAGAGTTGGCGAAAGCAACAAGTGGTCGACTGATGCCTTTCTCGGTAACTGTGCCACTGTTATACGACTGTGCATGCCCGCTGCGGGATTATACACATCCTGCGTCCCCTATCCCGTGACATTTTTATTTTCTCCAATCCATTTTGAACAACTATTTGTGTTGAGTTTTTGCTGGAATTTTCCTTGTTTTTTTTTTTTTTTGCCGATTTTTTTTGTGTGCGAGTGGGTGGGGTCGATACTTCTTTTGTTTTAGACGCGCCATCTTAGGTCGGCGACAAAAAAAGTGTCATGGCGGCTTCTATAAAAGGAATTTGCTCTAGTTTTTCGTGAGTGCATTTAAGTTCTTACAGCTTCTAACGCGTCGTATGAGGTTTGTGCGCTATGTGACAAGCGTGTTGGATTACAACTGTATTATGTTGTGTGCTTGGTTATATTTCAAATTTAAACGTGACGAGGCCGTCGTGGCGCAGGGAATGTTACGCGACGGTTGTGGGTTCGGTTCTCAATCGGGGGAATGAATTACTATTTATTAATATTTTCATTTGTTCGCTGTGATACAAGGCAAAAGCGCGGCGTTCAGTTCCGCCACTCAACACGCAATGCTTCGAAAAGTAGAGAACGGAGAGTCTTAACTCTATATACATCAGCAGATACAGCGTGAAGCTAAAAAAAAAGGAAAAAACGTAATGATTTTCTCGTTGCCTCATTCATTGTCCACGAGTTTGTCCCTTAATTTAGTTAGTCTTATATTGTTAGGCGAGCTGTCAATTTTTGTTAAGCTTTTTGTGTGTGGCTTATTTGATTTACATAGAAATAAGTATATAACTTCTTATTCGTGTTTTATAATTAATTTTTGTCAAACTAAAACATACGTTTAAAATCAAACATATTGTTTATTTAAAATAAAAATTTCATTAAAATTGGATATATTTTATCTATATAGGTATGTACATAAGGATATGAAAACAATATTTTATACAAGTATTAAATCCTGAACGCGTAAGATTTCCTGTAATTAATTGGTGTATAAGGTTTCAGGCTTACATCCTGCGATATATGCTATAATTTACTAACCTATAGAAATTCTACTTACTCGACTCAGTATGTTAGCAAAATAGTATATACTGTAACTTCAAATAAAATTAATAATAACTAAATTAATACAAACTTATTAATTTCCAAACTCATATTTTCGTTTTATCAATCTAATTATTATTAGATAAAAGGCAGCATTAAGTTACGTAATAAAAGGCATAGACACACACACATAGTGTGTACTCTTTATACATAGTGTCTATTTATATCCTCTTGTATTAATAATAAAATTAAAATTTCACGGTTACGCAGAAGTGATCAAATAAAAATTTAAATTTTAGCTGATCTTATTTCAGTTTCTTGACATTATTCTTATTGTAATTCGTGCTTCGAAAGATATATCAGCTCAAAAAGTGTAGATCAGAGAATCTCTCTCGCTCCTTCCCAAAATTTTAAAAATTTAACAGTTAGTAGTAATTTGTCGCATAGGGCCAAGACTCCTAGTTTCCCAGTTTCCATCCAAATTATGAGACATTACGTGTTCAATAGCGGAACTCAACGCTGCACTTTGTTTACCACAGTGTGTCTACTAAAGTGAAACTAGTGACTTGGCGTTGCATTGTTTCCTCGCTGTGCGTCCTCAACCGCTTGTATCATAAGGAGTGTTCTGGGGAACTGTTTGAGCTGGTACCTGTCGCAGAATTTTGTAACCGTATGTTTCTTCACAAGCTTAAATATCATCCTTATCATCTGGAAATGGCCTACCTGTGGCATGGGTACCTTTTAAATCGCGTCTATATCTACCTTAAAAGCCGACAACGCACCTGTAGCTCCTCTGGTGTTACACGGGGTCGTGGGCGGCGGTGATCACTTACCATCGCGTGGCCCGTATGCTCGTTTGCCTTGTATTTTTTTTTATAAACATTGAATAATGAAAATACACCAAAGCGTGGAAATAAAAGTAAACTAAATATAATTTAAATTTATAATTCCACAGAGTGGGAATCGGACATACAACCATTCCCGCTATCCCACTGCACCACGACGTTCTCATTGTAAAATTGGAAAAATCCTTTAAAAAGGACGATCATACTATTACATTTGAAAAACAGCTAAGCTCTACTGCATCCACTGTATAGAAAAACAAACAAATTTTTGCCCAAAAATAGCAAAGTTCGAACAAAAATCCACAATATATTTTACACAACTACAACCAACTATTAAGCATTCGCATTTATTTTTATTTTTAAAAGGCACTTAACCTGAAAAAGGCTAAAATCCACTGACGGCCGATACTCCGTAGATTACAATAAACCGATAAAAACACGCACCAGGTAGCAATATCCGCGTCCACTGTAAAAATGTAGCTCCAAAAAAGTCGCATACGATATATCTATGTGCGAGTATGTATATACGTATATTTATTATTGTCGTAAAAATTTACGTTTTTTTACGGTAAAGGAAATTTTATTTATTATGGAAGTCGTTTTTTTTTTGGCGTTTTTCAGTTGAATTATATTTGAAAATATGAATTTTGTCGGTAACATCGTTTTGGTGGACTATAAAACGTAAAATCTTATTTTTTCCGTTTCCAGTGGGTGAGTGGGTTCTGCCACTGAACAAAAACAATCGATTTTTAAAAACTCTTTCTGTCACTTAGTAACAACTGCTTTACAGACAACGCACAGCCGAAACTAATGTTCGCAGAAATCTTAAGGTCCTTGGAGAGTGTAGGACAGTACTAAGAGGGTGGGAAGAGGGAACCTAGACGTTTTCAAGACATTGCTTGTCCAGTGACGGAACTCAAAACCGCGCTCTGATTTGTCACTAGAACGAGGAAATAAAAATAATTCATTCCCCGAACCGTCGGGTTTATAGCCAGACGCTGTGGCATTGCGCTGCAATGGCCTCAATAGTGTTTTGTTGTATGTTATGATTGACGTTGATATAACTTTTTTTAGGCAAAGCACGGCGTTGAGTTTCGCTACTCAACACGTAAAACCTCTAGATTTCGGTGGAGATTGGGGGACGGAGTGTCTTAACACTAGGTTCCCTTCTGCCTACTCTGCCGTGTGCGGGATACAGCGTGAGGCTGCTTTATAACTTAACATACTTTAAAGGGTAGTACTTTTAAGGCAGAGTGTTAAAACACATCTGTATATTTAGCGATGGCTTTAATAAATTATATTTTTTATATTATTAATATGTTTTTATAGCTTCACGCTGTATCCCGCCCAAACGGACTTTTTTTGTCAATAATCATATTATAAAATATATTTTCCTAAAGTATTTTTTATATTCCAAATCTTACGTGTCAATAAATCCGGGACTCGAAGACGTCATTCACAGACGACCCACGTAACCACTGAACCGTGATGCCTTGTCAGCGACACCCTAAAATGAAAATAATGAAGCAGATGAAATTTTGTATAAAGAATATTTGTATACCTTTCTATATTTTGTATAGAGGCCATTTAGGCGTAGTGTGATAGGACCTGATTTTAAATGCGACAGTTGTAGGTTCTATTCTTATTAGGGAGAATGATAATATATTATTTTTTTGCCTCTGGAGATTAAGTGCGGTGTTAAGTAACATAACCTAACACCGCACTTAATCTGACCATTTTCCAATTTTCGAGATATTACCTTGAGTGGCGGAACTCAACGCCGTTCTTATTCTACCAGAACGGTGAAGTGAAAATAAATATACATATGTCATTTCACTATTTATTTTATATTAATTTAGAACAAAAGATTTTAACACTGCATTTGCCTTGCCTGTCTTTTTTATACTAATTAATTGTTATCCTACAAGGATTAGCAGGAAAATAATTTGTATCCCATAGAAAATGTACTTTTATTTACTACTGGACCATATGTCCATCGTAAAGTAATGCTTAGTAGATATATTTAGAAACCGCCGGCTAAATAAAGTGGTCCGAACTTAAAGTGTCTTTCTTGTTCTCTAGAGAAATGTACCGACTGAAAGTAATTTTAAGTTCGTCGTCCTAATAAAAATTAATTTGAACATATTTTTATAAGATTTCCCTTTTTTATCGTTGACGTCTCGATGGTATTGATCGATTGGTGATTAAAAAGTTATTTGGCAATGTTCGTTCTTCGAAGAGCTTCGCCTCTTTACCAGAGCGAGAAAATGAAAACATCAAGTATTTCAGTCCCGAGCGTGGGATTTGAACCAACAACCGTCGCGCTTACAGTCGCACGCTTGTATCCCTGTGCCACGACGGCCTCTTATACGTTTGCTACAACATAAACACATTATATAAGTATTCATAGACAATTCGCCATGTTAATGGTTGTGAAACACAAGTCAGTGAAATATTTGTCAAGCTAACAAGTCTAAGTGTGAAAATCGTCACATTATCTCTCATTAACTTTGACTAACACCTCTTAGAGTGCCCGTTGGCTACCGAATGGTTGACTGTTGGCCATTTCTATATAGTTTTGCATGTATATAAATATAGTGATATGACACTACGTTTTCTTTTTGTTACTTAGTGTTTTACGTTTCACATATAACAGGAAGGAATTTAGTGTTAAGACACTTCACTTCCTACAACGCCGCCCAATTTTCGAGATATTGCGTGTTGAATAGCCAATCTCAACGCCGCTCTTTGTCGTGGTTTAAAAGCGACAAAAATCTAAGTAGGTCGTCGTCATGTTAAATAAAAAAAAAAAAGTTTGTTTTCTCAAAATTTTCTCTGTTTCAGAGATCAGAGAGATGTTGTTGTAAATAATGATGTGTGAACTTAAAAAATCAAAAATATATATCATACTGAAATCAAACCCGTTGCCTTTACTTAAATAGAGTTTCTTAAAAATATATTATTGAATATTTTTCTATTAATAACATTCTTACTATTTTAAAAATATAATATGACCCAACTCCTACCCCTATTTGTAAGATTACGTGGAGGGAGAAAAATAATTTCCTCGAGTTTGAATTAAACCAACAACCCTCGCGTTTACGGGCAGACGTTGTGCCGCTGAGCCAAATAAATATGTATTAATTAAGTGCTATATCAATCCGTTTCACCACCTTTAGTTAGATAATAAGGCTAACGTAATCTACATGAAGCCTTATTATTTATATATTAATAAACCTCATTACTTTAATAAAACAGAGTAAATATTAACCTCTTTCTGCATACACAAAATGTGGCGCTTTACAAATGTAAAATTTTTAATTGCACAAAATTGTGCAAGTAAAAATAAAGCAAAAATATATAAGAATTTTTAATCAATCCTCGATAAATCTAAAAATGTCAGTATTGTAAGTTTTTCATGAAGCTACTACCGGTTCGGAAAGCAGTAGGCAGATCCAGCGAGGAAATTTACAAATGCACCACTAAAAATATTTTTACAATAAGTTTATGACAATCATTAGCTTTAAACTAGACTAAAATAGCCCCATATAAAAGAAAGTGCCACTAGAAAGTGCTTTTTCATTCAAGAAAGCGAAAATTTACGTTAAGTACCATTAAAACTAATCGCAATTAAATATTAACTCAGTTTTGATCACATCCTCATATTACAATTGTTATTATTAAGTGTCATTAACATACTAATAATTATCTTTAATAATCTTGAACGCGTCACGAAATAAAATGGCTACCCATCACGATTGGAAAATGGGTATAGTCATGCTATACTCGAAATTTTTCAAATATAATTATTGTATTAAAATAATCTCTAAGTTTATTTAGATAGAGACCATTTCAGATTGGCGTCGTCCAAAAATATTTTTTGATGGTACTATTTGCATCAGTCCCAGCGCCATCTATACGAATTCCCACAAAATTTTTCACGGAACCATTTCTTATAAGAACTACCCACACCGCTACGCCTGTGTACAGACGCACACACACACAGCCAATGTCTATACAATTGAACGCACCCACACTCTGAGAAAAAAACGATAAAAAAGTGCACACTAACACAAACACTTTGCACACAGAGGCAAATCTTTCTATTTTAAGTTACCAATTTTTTCGAAATTTCACGCAATTTCACTAGTTTTGTGGATACGCGGCCAAATTTGAATGTGTTTGCGTGCGTACAGGAGATATGATAGGCGGGTGCTATTCAAATGGTCGAGGTTCGAATACAAGCGAGCACTCACACTAGCAAAGGTTGCATAAACGACGGTGCATTCTGCGCATGTGTGCCGTGTACCGCGATCGAACCGTCTAGAACCGTGCAACGAACTCCTATTTATGTATCTGATAACGCAAACATTATTGTGTAGTTTCAGAACAATGTTTTTAATGGTTTTGCAAGTGTCAGGTACACTAAATATTGTAGAATATAGTAGTTTAAAGTATATAATTGTTATTTATTTATAATGGGGCCTTATTTTTTGTAATATATGCTGTTTTTCGAAAAAAATCAAGTAATATTTTTTTTAGGAGCACCTACAAATTTACACCAACTAGCCCTACTAACCAGACTCGAAACCCAAAAAATAAACTAAAAAAAAACGAAAAATCCAACAAAGGCCGGTGCATCAAGTATCAAGAGCGCATATCTCGTCACCGAGTCGCAGTAAATACAAGGTAATGGCTAAGTACGCACGCTAGTACAGTGTGCGCCGTCGGTGCAGTGCCGTCTATGCACAATCAGTAGAGAGTCGCATTTCCGCTCCCATTCACTACCACGACACGCGTAAACCGAAAAAAACCTCCAAAATACAACACTAAAATCAAAAAAAAATTATTATTGTACTATAAAGAACTATATTTTGTAAGAATTAAATAAAAAAATATATTCATATCGTGTAGTGCACTTAAAGTTTTAATATTAGATAAATATTTTTGGGATTTTTTCTAAATTAAATTGTTATTGTATATTCCGCTGCGATGCACACATATCAAATGGAAACGTAGGGCCCGAACTAATTTTAAGATATAATAAAGAAAATATTTGGTGTTTTGTGACGATCGTGATGTGTTTGTCGAGTGACAGTGTGACAGGGCAGTGTCTATGACCAGTTAACTAGTTCGAACGGAACTTTTTTGTTGTTTCCGTTATTTTTTAACTCCAAATAATTTTTTTACCACCATCAAAAATTACCACCGAAGTGACAAACTGGACCGAGGAGGAACAGGCCACCTCTGACGCATGTAAGTACTCGAGTAACTATTGAAAATTCGGCAAAACAAAAGAAATTTGGTTCGTTCGTCTTAATCTTGGGTTCCGTAGAGTGTGTAAGGGTTACGCACATTTTTTGTGGTCCACCCCTCCCCTCTCACCCCCTGACATCCCCTCCCCTCATTACTGTTTATCTGTCCCGCTCTTTTTTCTATGACTCCACCATGGCCGTGTGCGTATCGACGCGTGTGTGCGTTAATAAATTGCAACCTATATTTTGACCGAAGGCCAATGACGGCATAGTGAAAATGCCATTCTAGATTTCTAATACATATTTAAATATTCAATCTTTTTTTTATTGTTTTTATTCTAACAGAAACTATTGTAAACTTCTTTCGGTCGTGCATCTAAAAACAATAACAGCAAAGTGTTTTTTTTAATCATTTTTAATTGCTTTGATTTACTTATATTAACTTTAAAATTTATTATTTTAGTACTTTCTCATGGAGTGCTTACTAAAATATATAAATTATTTAATTTTATTAAGTTTAAATAGAAGTTTCTTAGTGTCGCTACGGGGCTACGCGGATCGTAGGCTAAAAATCGGCCGTCGGAAACTTTTTGGCGCTTGAAATATCTTAATGCACATTCCTTTACCACAATGACCATAAGCTTATGTAAAAATAAATAAATAAGACATAAAATGTAAAATAAATCCATTTTTATTATTATTAAAACGAAAGATAATTTATAATAGATAATAGATTTTTATATATTTTATTGGGTTTTTACGACTCATTATTAATAATATTAAAAAAAAAAACCTTGTTATCATAATTTTCGAATAAAAATAACTGATTTATCTTGTGCTGTTGATTGTCCTTGAATTATATAAATAAATGAAAGCGGGTCATGGAACGCATTCAGAGAATTTGATAAAATCACTTGCAATTTACAATCTAAATTTAGCTTCGTAAATTATGATTCGTCAAAAGCCAAATTCATTAAAAAATACCAAAACCATTTCAGTATTAATCGAATATAATTAATATGTAATTTAAATATTATACAATTGATGTATTTAAATAATTTTACATATATGTTTCTTTTAATAAGTGTCAAAAATTTCATTGTGCATATTAAAGAAGAATTTGTGGCAGGATAAATCAATATCGTTTTTTATCGTTTTTAATATTAAAAGGAACATAGCATTCCAAATTCAATTCCAAGTTCGCGCCCTCATTGGCGCGAGTCCTTGCGCGCGCGCTCGGCCAAGGCGAACTTACACAACTGTCAATGTTACTACGGCGGCCATCTTGCTTAGACGAGCGACGTGACAAATACGTTTTAAACTTATTAAATATTATTATAATTAAGTTTAGCATGATGACATATTAGACTTTTTTTAATTTTGTTGTTTTTTTGTGTTTTTTATATCTATTGAGGATTATTTGTCAGATTATGTAAAAGTTTGATATTTTTTGATAAGTTATGTAACTGTTTTTTAATCATTATTTAAATTGATGTTTTTAATCAATAAGAAAAGGGCAAAAAATAAATTAGCATACTTAGATTATTTCTTAAAATAATTTAAGGAAAAATGAAA